>JAQZBX010038497.1:0-23398 GCA_029593785.1 Cabassous unicinctus | reverse complement strand
ATAAATAAATAAAATAAATAAATCTTCAAAGTGGCCAGGCGGCAGTCTTAACTTCCAGTTCAAGAGAATTGTTGTGTTTCCTGGTGGAAGCACTCCTCTTTTTGGAACTAAGACTTGTAGACCAGCAGAGATTAAGGTTGCAGGGACAGGATGCAAAAATTTTCTTAGTGGATCATTACAATAGGGGTAATAGTGACTGGTGCCACTTCCATTTCCACCCTTTGATTCCTGGACCTGTGAATTCTGGCTATGGGAGAAACAGTACCATAGAGTAGACGCTGATATAGGGCATACACAGTGTAGCAGTTTGATATTGTTTATGAATTCCAAAAATAGATATTGGATTATGTTTGTAAACTGGTCTGTCCCTCTGGGCATATTAGATTATATTGGATTCAGAGGTTTCACTTTTACTTGTTTAAATAATGATTAAGGCTTGGTTGGGCCACGTCAGTAAGACATTGAGTCCCCACCTCCTTGGTGGGCGGGGACTCAACAGAGAAACCGCACGGCAGAGAAGGGAGGTTGGAGTTTTGATATTGGAGCCCCAGGAAGTAAACATACAGAGAAGCAGATATGTGAGGAAGGAAAGAAGGTTCCATTAGACACGGCAGAGGCCCTGGGAAGAGAGATGAGCCGTTGGCCTGATAGTTCACAGCCGACCTTGTAGAGACCAGAGCAGCTGAGCCCGGAGAGGAACGCACCCAGGAGAGAGACAAGACTTATCCCAGCCTACAGCTGATATTGGAAGAAGCTGGGACCACAGAGCCTTAGGAGGAAGAGGGAGCCTGAACCCTGGCCGACATCGGCAGCCATCTTGCTCCAACATATGGCAACAGACTTTGGTGAGGGAAGTAACTTACACTTTATGGCCTGGGAACTGTAAGTTTCTACCACAAATAAATACCCTTTAAAAATGCCAACAGATTCCTGGTATTTTGCATCGGCACCTCTTTAGCTGACTCATACACACAGCCTCCTGAAGAACATTGCTCCAGACCTGCAAAGTATTGCCATCTAGTTGGTGCTATAATTGAGTCTTCAAAAGGCCATTCCACAATTCTATCAATCTAGCTGCTGCAGGGTGATAGGGAAAATGGTAAAAACAGTGAATTCCATGGGCATGTACCCATTCCTGAACATCATTTGCTGTGAAGTGGGTTGCTTGATCAGAAGCAATGCTGTGTGGGAATACCATGGCAGTAGATAAAGACATTCAGTAAGTCCATGCATGGTAGTTTTGGAAGAAGCATTGCATGCAGGGAATACAAGCCCATATCCAGATTATGTGTCTATTCCATTTAGAACAAATTGCTGCCCCTTCCATGATGGAAGTGGTCCAATATAATCAACCTGCCACCAGGTAGCAGGCTGGTAACATCAGGGAATGGTGCCGTATTGGGCTGAGTGTGGTGGGTCTCTGCTGCTGGCAGATTGGACACTCAGCAGTGGCTGTAGCAAGGTGGGCCTTGGTGAGGGGAAGCCAGTGTTGCTGAGCCCATGCATAACCTCCATCCCTACCACCATGGCCACTTTGTTCATGAGCCCATTGGGCAGTGACAGGAGTGTCTAGGGAGAAAGGTTGACTGCTCTCTACAGAACAGATCATCTTATCCACTTGGTTATTAAAATCTGCCTCTGCTGGTGAGCATTCACATGGGACACAAATATTTTCATGTTTTTTGCCCAGTCAGAAAGGTCTGTCCACATCCTTCTTCCCCATCTTTGTCACCAGCTTTCCAATCATGTTCCTTCCAAGTCCCTGATCATCCAGCCAAACCATCAGCAAATCAGTGTACAAACAAACCTCTGGCCATTTCTCCTTCCAAGCAGAATGAACAACCAGGTGCTACTGCTCAAAGTTGGCCCACTGGGAGGATTTGCCCTCACCACTGTCCTTCAGGGACATCCCAGAAAGGGGCTGCAGTGCTGCAACTGTCCACTTTGGGGTGGTACCTACATATCAAGCAGGCATCTGTAAGCCAGGCCCAAGTTTTCTCTTCCTCAGTCAGCTGAGGAAGGAACCGTTTCTCGTGGTCCTTACCAATGACAATTGAGAAAAAAGCATTTGCCAGATTAATAGCTGCATACCAGGTACCAGGGGATGTGTTGATTTGCTCAAGCAATGATACCACATCTGGAACAGCAGCTGACATTGAAGTCACTCCCTAGTTACAGTTTACTGGATAATCCACTGTCATCCTCCAAGATACATCTGTCTTCTGCACAGGCCAAATTGGAGAGTTGAATGGGGATGTGGTAGGAATTACCAACCCTGCATCCTTCAAGTCCTTGAGGTGGCACTGATCTCTGCAATCCCTCCAGGACTCTGGTATTGCTTATGATTTACTATTTTGCTAGGTAGGGGCAGTTGTAGTGACTTCCACTTGGTCTTTCCTACCATAATAGTACTCATTCCACAAGTCAAGGATCCAATGTGGTGATTCTGCCAGTTACTGAGTGTGTCTACTCCAATTATGCATTCTGGAACTGGGGAAATAACCTCAGAATGGGTCCGGGGACCCACTGGACCCACTGTGAGACGGACCTGAGCTAAAACTCCATCAATCAGCTGACCTCGATAAGCCACTTCTCTTGACATGACCACAGTGATGTTTGGGGTCTCCTGGAATTAATGATCTGAGCCAGTGCCTAATAGTCCTTGAAATGTCTGTTCATTTCCTTTTCCCCAGTGCAGTTACCCCGGTAAAAGGCCGTAGGTCTCTTTAGGAAAGCTGGGAGGAAGATTAACAGTATAAACTTTTGGCAGTGTAACAGGGTCCTTCCCCTCATTCATGGGACTCTGGGTCTGTAAACTGTCTCATGTCTGGGAATTGATCAAGGGCCCATGACTGACTGTTACTGTAATTCAAGTTAGAGTTTTGTTCACTTGACGTAGAACTCTTCTGCTTATACAGATCAAGTAGGAATTTAATAGACTGGCCATCTATTTTACTTCTAGATACCCCATGATCTATCAGCCAATGCTATAGGTCTGTGTGGCTAAGACTCTCTTGATTGCTGCTTTGAGCCTCCTTTTCATTGTGGTAGCCATGCCCACCTTGTTCTTGGCGATTAAATACGGCTACTTGGCTTCTGCTGGACCAGGATCTAGTCATCTCCATAGTGTTTAAGGATTCTAGTTCAGGAATATCTGGACTACAGAAAAGAACAACTGCAGAGTTCTTCAGGGGAGATGGAGTTAGTCTCACAAATTTAATCCTCACAGTCCTGGTGAAAGGGTGTGTCCTCTGGACATTTCTGGGGTGGGTAAGCAGGTCTTAGATAGTAAATCCATTCTAACATTCCATTCTCTCTAAGCCTTTAAATCCCCTCATCTGCAATATACCAGGGTAAATCGGGCATCTCGACCTCAGGCATTGTAGGCCATCTTTTGTTTCATGTTTCAGCCGGCCACCCAAACAGAGCTCTTTCTAACTCCTCAAGCTACAACATTTAATCCAGAATCTCTGCTCAGTGGGTCCATATCAATAAATTCAGCTGGTCCAACTTTATATTCCTTCCACCATTATCCCACACCCTTAATATCTATTCCTTCACATATTCCACTGATTTCTGTCTATATAAATTAGAAAACTCATACAGTTCTTTTGGAGTATAGCGTACTTCTTCATGGGTCGCACTTTGTACCTCACCATTCTAGAGCTTGCCTCCTATCTGATCTGCCTCTAAAATATATCTTGCATTGGCATAGTTCTGTGTCTTCCCACCTCCACCTCAGTGGTTCAGCCTAACAGCGGCTCTCTTCAGCTACTGCAGGAGCCTTGTAGCAGGCCTCTTTATATGGCAGTCAGGCTCATCTTTTAATAATCCAAATTAAACTATTTCACTCATCTCATAAAACCTTCAAGGGCTCATTTTACACTTAGAAAAAAAGTGTTTTATCTTCCTGACCTCGAAGACTTTTTATTGATAGTTTTCTACCTTTACTGTAGATCTGAATCACCAGGGAGTTTATGTATAATATATATGTACATATATCACCTAGGGAGTGCATATATATATGTACTATACATATGTAAATCACCCAGGGAACTTAATATATATAAGTAAATGTCTGGACCATCACCCCCATCACCCCCAAGATTTAGATTCCTTGGATGTGAATTGTGCCCACAGTTTTTTGAAAAGCTCCCCAGGTGACTAAGATTCACAGTAAGGATTGAGATCAGTGCTTCTTAAAGTTTCGTGTGCATCATAATTGTCTGAAAGGTTTGTTAAGCTCTGATCCCATAGGTCTGGGGTGGGGCCTAACAGTTTGCATTTCTAAAGAACAAGTTGCCAGGTGATGGTGATGCTGCTGGTCCAGGACCACTTGTGAGAACCTCCATTCCTTAGTCTCAGGCGCCTTCCTTCCCCCCAGCCTCCTCTCTGCCGTCTTCTCTGTGGCTCCCTGCAGCCTGGCATGCTGGTGTCCTTTCCATAACTCAGATATGCTCATCTCTTATCACCTCAGAGTCTTTGTGTTTCTGGTTCCCTTTACCTTAAATGATTTGAGCTCCCTTGACCTTAAATAATTGTGGTGGTTCCTTCTTTCTTAAATAGTCTTGCCCTGAAGTCTTGGAGTGGCCAGACCATTTTCAAGGCTAGATCATGCTCTTCTTTCCAGCCTCAGTTCAAAAAGTCATCATTTTAGAGAAGCCTTACCTGTCCACTGCCTGCAGTAGGGCCTCATTAGTTATTCTCTAGTATCTTGTCCTATTTATTTCTTTCATAGGAATTATCATACTCTAAATATAATTTGTTTACTTGTTTATCTGTCTCTCTCTCTATGCTAAGTTTCATGAGCAAAGGACCTTGTTTACATGTCTATCACCAGCACCTCACTGTTAGAAGTTAACTGTCCAACAAATAACAGTTAGTTTAGTTGGTAGGTTGGTGGCATGGTTGGAAAGGTGGGGTAGATGGATGGGTGGAATCAGTCAGCAGAGTTGTTTTGCCACCTTCAAACCCATGCATTCTTTCAGCAAAGAATTACTGAGTGTCTAAGGGCAGGGCAGACTGTACAAGGATGAATGCATACGGTTCTGGCAGTTGAAAACTCCAGAGCCTACTGAGAGACAGACACTCAGATCCTCGCTGTATATCCCGTGGATTTTACATATCTGGATTCTTCAAGCAAACTTATGAATCTGGTTGTCACTGCCCTGGCAAGGAGCAAGTGAAGACCCTAGAGAAGCCAAGGAATACTATGTTAATGCAGCTCTTTCCTCAACATAGAGAGCAGAGGAATCTTCTACCCATCTCAGCTCATTTTTCAGGTTTTCCTTTTGTCCAACCAGGTGTGTGTAGGCCCTCCTTTGGAGAGAAGTTGCATTTGCCCAGACCATCCTGCTCCAGCCTTTATATGCCGCTCTGCCAGTACCACCACTGCTCCTTTTGTGCCTCCAGGACCACTGGTGGGGAGTGGGGGTTTTGCCCCAGAAGACTTCTAAGTGGGTCAAAACAACACATGAATCAAATTAATTGCAAAATCACTTTGACCTAAAGGCAGAAAATTCACTCCTTATTAAGATACTTCAGCCAAAGGCTTAATTCACTGTAATAATTAAATGGCCACAAGAGATACTCCACATTTGAATATCATTTGAATATTAATTCTATTTCATTATCGAATTCCCAGGAAAGCATTAAAATCTAAAGATTAAATTTCACTTTACATTTAAGTCCAAAGACATTAAAGTCAAATCCTCTTACCTGTATGAGTAAAAATTAAAGGAAATTGAAGTTCAAAATATATCCTCCCTGATTTCATACCCTGCTCAGGCCCAGCTCTGAAGGGCTCAATGCCTAGAGAGGGTCGGCATTCTTTTAACAGCCGCAGCCCGGTCTGGCTCTCGCTGCAGCGTGTGTAATTCCTTCAGGAACACCCAGCCCCAAATCTCTGATATGCCTCACTTCTTTAAAGTAAACAAAGTTTAACAGGGCACAGAATTATCAAAGCACTTGGATCCTACTTCCCTTTGAGCGAACAACTCCAGTGAGCCAAGACCAGGCCTCTCTTCCTCTGGGAGGTTCTGTAGGGCCCTGGCACAGGATCTGTTCTCATCACAGTTCAAACATCTACTACCCCTTTGCTGAAATTCTCTTTATGGGCAGTTAGAACTAGATGCATTTCCATTTCCCTGTATATATTTTTCTCCTGACCTTCCAATTCTAGTTCTTTTTTCCCATTTTATATGTGTCATCTGGTCCCTGTGATTTCAACTTGTTCTTAAAAAAATCGATCCCTTCCTTCAGCTAAATCAGCCTGATTGTGTTTTCATTCTTCCACTGTTCTGTTCTGATAGTAAGATTGAAACGCTTTTCAAACCGCTCTAGCACTCCTCTTTAATTTTCTGAGCAGCCTGGATTTCTAGAGACAATGTTCCAAAGATCTTTTTAAATTGCAGTCTTTTATTGAGTTCATTTTTGTGCATCCGAGCAAAAAAGACAACATCCTTTTGTTTCTCCTGGTCTTTTAAAGGGACTCTATCTAAAATTTCTGTTAGGTGTGGTATTTACTGTAGGTTTCTGACACATTGCCTTCATGGCAGTAAAAAATTCCTAGTTTTCTGAGAATTTTAAACATTATCAATGCTTTTTATGTGATGACTGAGATAATCATTAGTTCATTAATGTGGTTAATTAACATTGTAGATTTTCTGATCTGCACTGAGCTATTATATTTTTGAGAAAAAATCCTACTTATAATGATTTGGGGGTTTTTGCATGTTTAATTTAGGTAATCTAATGTTATTTATAGGATTTTTTTTTCTTCTATGATCACAAGTTAAATAGGCTTGTAATTTTCTTGTACTGGTTTATCTTATCCTGGTTTTAGAACCAAGGCATATTCACCTCGTAAAATGAGTTGGGAAGTTTCCTTCTTTTTCTGTTTTTTGGAACAACTTGTATACAAAGTAGATAGATTATCTGTTTCTGAATGTTTGGAGAAATTCACTTGGAGAGCTGTTTGGGTCTTTGTTTTTGTTGGTGATTCTCTGTCATTTTAGTATCTTTAAAAATTACTGTTCTAGTTAAGCCTTTTTCTTGTCTTTATTTTGACATTTTCTTTTTTCTCTGAAATATCCATTCATTCCATCTAGGTTTTCTAATTGATTTTCATCAAGTTGTTTTTATTATTTGATTTTTATCTTTGTTGTCTATACCTATTTTTCCCTTTTCCATCTTTGCTTTTTAAACAGATGCCTCTCCTTTTTTCTTCATCACTCTTTCTGATGTTTTTCTATTCTGTTCATCTTTTCAAAGAACCAGCTTTTGATTTTGGTTAATCTTCTCTAATACGTTATTCTCTTCCTCATTGATTTTTTTCCTTGGCTTTATTATAATTTCTTTACATATCTTTGGATTCATTCTATTTCTTCTTTTCTTGCTTTCCAACTAAGAAGCTTTTTTTTTTTTTAATATGTGTATTTATTTATTTCTCTCCTCCCTTCCCCCCTTTTTGCGCTCACTGTCTGCTCTCTGTGTGTTCTTCTGTGTCTGCTTGTCTTCTCTTTAGGCGGCACCAGGAACTGATCCTGGAACCTTCTGGAGTGGGAGAGAGGCGCTCAGTCTCTTGCGCACCTCAGCTCCCTGGTCTGCTACGTCTCTTATTGTCTTTCCTCTGTGTTTCTTTTTGTTGTGTCATCTTGCTGCGCCAGTTCCCCACGCGGGCAACACTCCTGCTCAGGCCAGCTCTCCTGCGTGGGCCAGCACTCCGCATGGGCCAGCACTCCACTCAGGCTGCGTGGGCCAGCTTGCCTTTTACCAGGAGGCCCCAGGAATCGAACCCTAGACCTCCTATATGGTAGACGGGAGCCCAATCGCTTGAGCCACATCCGTTTCCCATGAGTAGCTTATTTTTAGTTCTTGTTTTCCTGCTTTCTGGTGGATATTTTTAAAAGTGATGTATTTCCCTTTAATACTCTTTAGCTATATCCCACAAATTCTGACCTACAGTGCTGCCATTGTCATTAAGCTCTGGAATTTTATCATTTGCTTTATGATTTCCTCTTTAATTCAGAGGAGTGTGTGTGTGTATGTATGTGTATGTGTGTGTGTGTGTGTGTGTGTGTGTGTGTGTGTAAGATAACTGAGTGGTGTTTTTTAAAATTTTATTGAAGTATATCATTCATACATGAGCAAACTTAAACAATAAGTGTATAATAAAAGTTGTGAACATACAGAACAAACAGGCATCATACAGGGGTTCCATACATCACCCCACCACCAACACTACCAACCCACCCTATTATTATTTTTTAATATATTTTTTATTATAGAAATTGTGAACTTACAAAACAATCATACACATGTGTAGAATTCCCATACAGCACCCCTTCACCAACATACCACACCATGGTGAAACATTTGTTACAGATTATGAGGTAATATGATTGGACTGTTACCACCAACCATGGTCCATAGCATATATTTGGCACAGTTTTTTCATACTCCGCCATTATCAACACAGTACAACTTTGGCATTGATGCAAGAATATTACAGTATTGCTGTTAACCATGGTCCATAGGTCACATCAAATGTATTTTAGGGGAGTGTTTTTTAGTTTCTAGACATGACAAATTATTTTAATTTATTTAACTATCTTTTCACCAATTTCTTTCTTTATTGTGCTGTGGTCAAAGAATATAGTTATATGTTGGATTTTACTAAGGGGATATTATGAACATCTTTGCGCCAAAAAATTTGGCTAATTAGATGAGATGGACAATTCCTTGAAAGACACAAAATACCAAACCTGAGATAAGGATAAGTAGAATATCTGCATAGACTATATTTATTTTGGATTTTTTTTAAAAAGAATGTTTAATAAAAAACTTTCCCACAACAAAAATTCTAGGGAACCATGGCTTCCACAGAGGATCCTATCAAACGTTTAATAAAGAAAGAACACCAATCTTTCTCTTTTAGAAATTAAGGAAGAAGGAACACTTTCTGTGATAGATTGATTTATGTCCCCCAGTTTAGACATGTTCTTAATCTTAATCTAGATCTCTGTGGGTATAAACCCATTGCAAGTAGGATCTTTTAAAGGTGGTAATTTTCATTAATGTGTGTCTCAACTGAATGAGGGTGGGCCTTAATCTGGACTACTAGAATCCTTTATATGAAGAAGAAAGAAAGACATAATAAGAGAAACAGGGCGGAGTTGGAAGTCAAAAGAACCAGAAAGAGAAAGGAGAGAATGTAACCATATGACATGAGGCCGGGATACAAGTCAAGGATCCCCAAGGATTCTGGCAGTCAACTCCAGAATGTTTCAAAATTGTGGAGAAAGCATTACTTTGCTGATGCCTTGATTTTGAACTTCTAGCCTCAAAACTGTGAGCCAATAAATCCCCATTGTTTAAATCAACCCATTTTGTGGTATTTGTTTTAGCAGTTCTGGAAAACTAAGACACTTTCCAGCTTGTTTTATGAAGCCCATATTACCAAAACCAGACAAAGGCATTACAAGAGAAATAAAACTACAGACCAATATCCCCCATGAACAGAAACATAAAAATCTTCAAAATATTAGCAGACTGATGACTGGCCAGTTTACAGCGGTCCTCTTTTTCCTCCATGGCTGCTGAGGATGAGCTGCCATTATGAACCATGGTAACTCTCTGGACCAGGAAGTTTATTACCAAATGACTACTTCAGTGGAAACACATTGATATCCTTCACCCTGAGAAGATAACAGTACCTAAGGCAGAAATTCAGGAAGAACTAACTAAAATGTTCACCAAATGTCATCTTTGTATTTGGATTTAGCACCCATTTTGGTGGAGGCAAGACAACTGGCTTCAGCATGATAAACGATTCTTTGGATTATGCAAAGAAAATGAACCCAAACACAGATTTGCAAAACATCGCCTATATATGAGAACAAAAAGATCTCAAGAAAACAGTGAAAAGAATGCAAGGATATAATGAAAAACGGTTAGGGGGACTTCAAAGGCCAATGTTGGTGCCAGCAAAAAGATGGACTAAAGATTCTGCAGTGACTTGATTGGTGATTGCACAGGTTTCTCACCAGAGGAGTAATACAACTATAAAAACTTAAAAAATATATTATCAGGTTGAATCCAGCAATATAGAAAATGTATCATGAACAACAATGATTTATCTCAGCATGCACTTTTGGTTTAACATTAGTAAGTCAAATATTTTAATTCCTATCTTATGTTAACATTTGTGAAAGGGAAAACTACCCATTTATGATAAAAAAAATTTTTCAACAAACTATGAATAGAAAGGAACTTCCTCACCCTGATAAAGGGCATCTATAAAAAAATCCTGACGCCTAATTTCATGCTTTATGATGAAAGAATGACAGCTTTCCCCTCAGACGGGAAAAAGGCAAGAATGTTTGCCCTCAGCATGCTAATCAGCACTGCAGTGAGGGTTCTAGGCAATCTGCAATGTCAGGCAAAAGAAATAAAAGGTACACAGATTGAAAAGAAAAAGAACTGCCTTGATTCATAAATGATATGATCATGTGTGTGGAGGACTTTACAAGAAAGGTATTAAGATTAGGAAAAGTGCATTGTGAATGGTCACGGGATATAAGTTCCACATTAAAAAATTGATTCTGTTATCTAAGACTAGCAATGAGTAATTAGAAAATGAAATTTTAAAAAATACCATTTAGAATAGCAACATAAAGCTTTGACTATTTGGGGGTTAAATTTTTTTTTTTTTTTTTTTTAAGATTTATTTATTTATTTATTTATCCCCCCCTTGCTGCTTGTGCTGCTGTGTCCATTCGCTGTGTGTCTTCTCCGTGTCTGCTTATCTCCCCCTCGCTGTGAGGTCCCGCTGCATCAGCCCCTCGCGCCGTGCGGGCCGGCCTGCCCTCACAAGGAGGCCCCGGGAAGCGAACCCGGGGCCTCCCATATAGTAAACAGGGGCTCTATCGACTGAGCCACTCCCGCTTCCCCTGGGGGTTAAATTTAAACAAAGTCTGTGCAAGATCTGAACTCTGAGGACTATAAAACATTGCTGAGAGAAGTTAAAGAAGACTGAATAGAAAGCTCTACCATAGTCATTTATTGGACAGCTTAATGTTGTTAAGATATTAATTCTGGGTATACCAGTCAAAATCCCAGGAGACTTTTTATAAAAATTGATAAGCTGGTTTTAAATGCACACAGGGATGTGAAAGACCTAGAATAACCAAAGCAATTTGGGGGGGGGTGGGCAGGAACAAAGTTGAAGAACTTTTCTCATTAAGGCATTCAGGTATTGGTGTAAGCAAAGATGTGTATATCATTGGAGCACAATAGAGAGTCCAGAAATAGATTGAATGGGGAAAGTATAGTCTTTTCAGCAAATGGTACTTTAAACAATTATATATCCATATGAGGAAAAAATAGGAGCCCTTTCCCTTATCTTACACCAGACTAAAAAGTTGATTTAAAATAGATATGTAAAAGAACTACAAAAATTTTAGAGGAAAACACCAGGGATATTTTGAGTAGGCTGTTATTTCTAAGGACACACAAAAAAGCACTAACCATGAAAGAAAATAATTGTTAAATTGAATTTAAAAATTAAACTCTTTGAAGCACTCTGTGGAGAAAATGAAAAGGCGGGTCAAAGACTTGGAGAAAGTATTCGCAATACACATATCTGGCACAGGACTCACTCATACCTAGACTATATAAAGAACTCTTAATAAATAATAGGCAGTTAACTAACAACTAATGAAACGGGCAACATATTTAAACAACACTTCGCCAAAGAAGATGTTGGAATGGCCCATAAGCACCTGAAAAGCTGCTCCACATCATCATCATGGAAATGCAAAGCAAGGCCACAATGAGTTGCCCCTAAAGAATCTGGTGTAAACGTCTGGAGTAACTCAAATACATTGTTGTAGGGATGTAAAATGGTGCCCTCAATTTGGAAAATAGTTTGGGAGTTCTTATAAATCTAAACGTACACCTACCATGACCTGACGATTCCCTCTCCTGTATACCTACCCAAGAAAAATGAAAGACTGTGTCCATAAAAAGACATGGATGTGAAAATTCCTGGCACTTCTATTCAAAACAAATGAAAGTGGAAACAACCCAAATGTCTGACTGCATGGGAATGGGTAAACAAATTGTGGTCATTCATAACTTTCATAATCGGAAACAAAAAGAAGCAAACTACCAATACAACAACATATACGAATCTTAAATATTATGCCGAGCAACAAAAGCCAGGCACAAAGACTTTTTATAATTTAATTTCTGTTATATTATAGAACAGACAAAATATATCTCTAGTGACAGAAAGCAGATCCCTGATGGCAACAGATCACAAGGAACTTTTGGGGTGATGGAAATGGTCTACGTCTTGATTTGGTTTTGGTTACACAGGTGCAATTGCAGTTTAGTGTATGTAGGTTACATCTCAATAAAGTTTATTTTAGAAGTAAAAGCACCAGTTGCGGGGGATTGGGGTGGGGAGTGAGAGGAGTGGCGTGTTTGGTGTTAGAAATTTCTTCTGCGGATTGCAGGAGGTCTCTGGTTTTGCGTCATTTAGCTGCACGTTAGAATGCCCGGCAGAGTGTGTCTAAACCACTGAAGGTGATTCACTTGTTCTGGGGCTGGGACCAAGGCGTTGGTACCTTATAAAACCTCCCCAGGTATTCTAATGTGTAGCCACGGTGAAGAACCACTGGCCTGGACCTCTACTCTGAGTTGTATCTCTATAAAAAGATTTCACCTCTCAGGTGACTGCACAGTACAGGCTACTGCTTTCTTGTAGCTTCTTGGGTTAATACTATTAATTGTTCCTTTGGCATTGAAACGGAAGCAGGTAGCTCAGTCAAGAAATGCCCAGTGTTAAGCTGCACAATACAAAGATAAATGTTAACACGTTTTTGTGAGAATTAGAATGTATCTTGTTTGTAAGGCAAACACCACCAGAAGGGTATAGATGGAATTTAGTAACCTATGTCTACCAAATTTCTTGTGATTATGGAAGTAAATATATATTCAATCTTGCCTTAAGGACAGCTTGTGGTTGGTGAAAGAATACTCTGTCCAACTCTTCTCAAGTGTGGGTGGTAAAGGAAGCCTTCAGAATCTCAGAACCAAGCAAAAATAAAATTACAAATGCCTGTCATTTCTTATGTCCTCACTATGTGTTGGACCTCACGCTGAATGCTTTCCCTTGTAACCCTCCCTACAGCCATAAGAGGTGGATATGTTACCCTCTTTACAGATAAGAACATCTAGACTTAATGAAGTTCCCAAACCTCCCTAAGGTCACACAGGTAGAAGGCTGAGTTGGAATTCAAACGTGGGTCTCTCTTACTCCCAAAGCATCCCTGCTCCCTACCAGTGGGAGGGATGGTGATTGAGTCCCATCGACGGGCTTGGGCTTCCACCTCCCATACAGGATGGGACAGCCTCCTCTGGGCTTCGCGTCTCCTCAAAGTTGGCCGTTGGCGTGCCTGAGGCTGTCTTGGCCTCATTGCTAAATAGAAACCTTGGGTGAGCATTGCCGCTCCTGCGCAGGTCGTGTATTCACTTCAGAGTGAGGACTCTCTTAGTCTGTATCTTAAGGAGCTGTTGTGAACTCCTTTTTACCAAGTGTCAGTTAAGACTGGATTCAGTACATAGGCAAATAGGAGCTTCCATCACGCTTTGGTGTTCTCCTCCTGCCTTTCTTCTGGTTTCTGTTTTTACCACTCAGCATCAGAGCAGCCAGTGTAATTAAGGCTCTGTTTTCGGCCTACTGTGTTTTCCCACAAGAGCTTCAATACAGTGGTTTGAGTTGGGCCTGTACACCTTGCAGAGTTTATTCTCTGAGATTATTGGCTAAGGTAGGAGACAGCAGTTAACAAATTAATTGTTCTTCTCTTTGAGCTTTTTTCCCAGAGGCTAAATATTTGTGTGTTTAAGCCAGGCTTATTGTCTTGTTGAGCTGTGTTACCACGTGAAAGCGTTGACTGAGCTTGGCTCCTTGATAGGAACTATAGCTTGTGACTCATTTATTATGGGTCTAGAATCAGTTCCCAACACGTTAGGTCCAGAAGCAAACAACTTCCTTGTTTTATGAAGTGTGAACAGAAGAAAACTTGTTAAATTTCATACTTGTTAAATTTCATATTTGTTCTCCCCTGCCCCAGACAAAAGCTCAACACATGTAGCAACAGTAGTAAACTTCAGTTTTGTAATAACACAAATGTATTATGTAATAACTTCAGTTGTGTAATAATACAAATGTATTATGTATACAGGATTCCAAAGTCAAAACTGTAAAACCTAGGTACCATCGTGGAGCTTCTGAACCTGTTTCTTCCACCCCCTTTTCGTCTCCCTGTTGATAACAATTATCAATCTTTAGTTTAATCTTTCACGGTTTTCTTTTTAAGAAAATATGTGTATTTCTTCTATATTACACACAAAAAAGTTCACATATAAGCCAGTTCTGCACTTTGTGTTTTTCACCGACAATTGGATCCTGTAATCCGTCCCTCCGAGCAGTGTATTAGTGGTCTTCCCACTCATTTTCACAGCTCTGTAGAAGTCCATTGTACTCGTGTCATGGTTTATTCAGCCAGCGCCATCCTGGTGGGATTTGAGTTGTTTCCAGGATCTTTTGTTATTATAAATTGTGCTGCAAACAACATCATCAGTCATTAAGCAAATGCAAATCAAAACCAAAATGAGATTCCACTTCATACCCACTAAATGACTAAAACAAATATGACAAGCAATAACAAGTGTTGAAGAAGATGTGGAGAAATTACAACCTTCATTGTTGCTTACAGCCTTCATATGTTCCTAGTGGGATTGTACACTGGAGCAGCCACTTTGGAAAACAGCCAAAAAGTGGAAGCAACCCAAATGGCCATCAACTGATGAATGGATAAGCAAAATATATCCACACAAGGGAATATTACTTAGCCATGAAAAGGAATCAAGTGCTGATGCATGCTTCAACATTGGTAAACCTCGAGCACATTAGGCTATGTGAAAGCCAAACACAAAAGGCCACATGTTGTGATGATTCCATTCATATGAAATGGCCAGAATGGGTAAATTCATAGTGACAAAAAGTAGCTTAGTGGTTGCCAAGGGCTGGGGTGGCGGGGGGAGGGGGAGGAGAGAATGAGAAATGACTACTAATAGGTACAAAGTTTCTTTTGGGGATTTTTGAAATTGTTCTAAAATTTGATGATGGTGATGGCTACACAACTCTTGACTATACTAAAAACCTCTGAACTGTATGCTTTTAAAGGGTGAATTTTATGGTGTGTGAATTATATTTCAGTAAAATTGTTATAAAAATAAATCATGCTACCATGAATATAGCTTTGTGCAAATGTAATTTCATTTGGAGGTGTATTTTTGATCTAGATTCCTAGAAATGCCCTTACTGGGTCAAACAGTAAATGCTCTTGTGATTTAGCTGCATACTGCCAAATTTGCTTCTATAGGAGTAGTAACCTTTAGTATTCACTCAAGCAGTGTGTATGAGCACCCTTTTCTCTATAGTATCACCAACAATGTATGCTATCACACTTGGTTTTTTGCCCGTCTGATAGGTGAGAAATGATATCTCAGTATAATTGTAATTTGCCTTTCTCTTATCGTGACCAAGGTTGAACATATGCTGATAACTTTATTGTCCATCTACATTTCATTTTCCGCACCGTTTGCTCATCTTTTGTCCCCTTTTTCTGTCGGGTTAATCTTTTTCTTCTCAATGTTTAGAAATTCTTTATATATTAAAATATTAACCTATTGCCTGCTATATCTTACAAATAATTTTCCCAGTTTTCATTTGCCTTTTTTTTTTCTTCAAGTAAATTTTAAAACCTTTTCCCTTTTATTGCTCCCAGATTTTGAATCAGTTCATAAGAAGAATTCACCTCTGTTTTCTATTTCTGGTATGGTTCCATTCTTTAAATTTAGATCTCAGATCCATTCAGAATTTATTCTGGTGAACAATGTGAGGATGGATTCACTTTTATCCTTTTTTTATATATGGTTGCCTAGCTGCCCCAATATTCCCAATATTTGTGAGGAAGAGTGAAAAATGAAGTGTCACATTTTGTTTAAATGTCTTTTTAAATATTTCTGGGTTTGTATAGGTGTTTCAGATCATTGCATAAACGACATTATGACGAGGAGTAAGGAAATAAAAGGAGACACAGATGCTCTGTTAGCTCTGACCTTCGCCCAGCCGTTTTAAAGTCAGCGGTGACTTTGTCCTCTTCTTTCTCACCAGGTGAATGAGCTGGATGGCATCCCACTGATCCTGGACAGCTGCAGCCTTGATGACAGGAACCCCTGTATCCTTGCGTCTGAGCCCCTGAGCACTGATTCCCGGACAGGGGCCTTATTTCATGAGTCCCTTTCCTGGCCGCTTTTCAGTGTGTAGTTGCCTGGTGTGCTGGTTTCTAAGAACTAAACCATTTACTTGAAGGTGTGGTGCTGAAATACCACTCCTATAACCTGGGCAATGTAGTGAGCTAAATCTTCCAAGGTAACTAGGACATTCCAAACCAGCATGCTACAAAAAAGAGCCCTCAGACCCTGGGGCAGAGACGGCTCGTCCACGCCCTCGTGCTGTGTGTCACCAATGTCCCCTTTCTGCTCTGCGCATGCAGCCCCTGGAGCAAACATGAGGCATTTTACACTCTTGCTGTAGAGATTCTGAGTATCCAGTCCTTTGAAGAACTGTTGTTGAAAAGGTCTGGTGACACAGAAACATGAGGGCACTCTTAATCCCCAGCAGTAGGGAGAAGCGTTTTCCGTGGTGTTGGATTCTTGTCTTTGCGTGGTTCTCTGTTGTGACCTGCTGTTGCTGAAACTGGGAGCCATTGTAAGCCTTTGGGGGTGTGGCCTTGTGGGGGACAGGGAAGAGCCCAGCCCAGGACTTGGGAGAGTGAGGAAGAGGGGCGCCTGAAAACTAAAATTCCCCTTACTGTGGTTCTTGTCAAGAAGAGAAAAGGAGCCAATGAAAACTGTGTCTCAAAGTAAGTAGACTACGAAATGCTTATTGTTTTTTGCTGAAGATATTGCCATTTGTCTGATTAGCAATAGAAAAAATATTTTATTTTAAAGAGCACAGTAGCTTATAAGATCAGTCAGGGAAAGACAAATAAACCAGCCTCAGAAGACTTTTATTCAAGGGAAAACAAGTTGGTGCACCTCATTGCATTGTAATCAGTGCTACAGGTTCTCCTCGTCACAGAGATTGTGAAATTTGTAGGTTCAGGTGCAATTGCAGATGTTGCATTTCTCAATCAAAAAGATGATTTATTATGAAAAAAGAAATTCACCCACAGTTTTACTTTTATCTTCCAAGTTTTCTTTACTAGTCTTTGGCTTTTAATAAAGGCCAAAAAACAAAGCAGCTGTTAGACCCAAGCAGAGTGTAGATCTACAGCTAAACTACATGTGGCTCACGCTCACGGAGTCGTCTTTGGTGTCCTGCTTGCTAAATGCACATTCCATCATCGACTTCTTCATTCATGAAGCAGTCATTCAGTCTTTCCTGTGTGTTTACACACGTTACCTTATTTAATCTTAACAACACCATGAGGCAGGTACTGTTGTTATCACCTCCATTTTATAGATGAGGAAGTAACTTATCCAAAGGGTCAGAACCAGAATTTAAACTTGAATCTGCCTGATTCTTGGCTACACGGCCTTCCTGACGAGTCACCGAGAGGACACCAAGCACGTGCAGGGAACCCACATCAGCATAGTCTTGAAGCAGAGAAATTATTCAGAATTATTCATTTTAAAAAGTTCTATAGATAATTTATGCAGATAATTGATTTTTATAGTGATAATATAATGAAGCATCACAAGTTCACAGAATCTTCTGTGAATCAAGATAAAAGTTGAGAGGTGTATTCAGTAACGCTTTGGAATTGTATTTACTAAGTGCTCCCAAGTTGTAAAGGTGTATAAAATATATGTAAGAGGATATGAGGTGCTTACTAAAATACCAGAGCAAAGGGAGCATGATGGTTGAATGGTCAGAAAAGACAAAGCATTGTAGCCTAGAGATACAATTTTTAGACATGAGTCGTAAATTGAAATATGGGCTTCATCGAAGCCAAAGAATATAGGGACATGATAAGAGGCTACAAAACTCACCCTGTTTCCTAGATAAAACTGCACCAGTGATCCTTCCATGCTAGCTTTCTCTGCTCCTGCTCAAAGCCAAGTTTTCCAAATAATTACCTAATTACCCTCATTTTGCCTCCTCTCCTCCAATTCACTCTTTTTTCTTCCTTCTATTTTTTCTCCCCCATATTTTTTCAGGTTTTTAATTTACTTAGATTTAATTGTGGTAAAATATACATAACAAAATCATTTAACCTTTTTGTGTGTGTGTGAGGTACTGGGGACCGGGGATTGAACCCGGGACCTCCCATGTGGGAAGCCGGTGCCCAACCACCAAGCCACACCGGCTCTCCTGAGCATTTAACCATTTTTAAGTGAACAATTCTGTGACATTAAGTATATTGACAATATTGTGTAACTTTCACCACTATCTATTTCCAATTATTTGCATCATCCCAAACAGAAAGCCACACCCATTAAGCATTTACTCCTCATTCCCCCTCCCACCGCCCTGGTAACCACTACTCTGCATTCTGTCTCTATGAATTTGTTTTTTTCTAAGTATTTCATGTAAAAGAGATCTTACCATATTTGTCCCTTTCTGGCTGTCTTATTTCACTAAACATGGTATCTTCAATTTTCATCCATGTTGTAGCATTTCATTTCCTTTTATGGCTGGAAAATATTTGTGTGGATAGAACACATTTTGTTTATCTGTTCATCTATTGATGGACACTGGTTGCTGCCACCTTTTGGCTATAGTGAATAATGCTGCGGTGTACATTGTTGTACAAATACCTGTTTGAGTTTGAGACCCTGCTTTCAGTTCTTTTGGGTATATACCTAGGAGTGGAATTGCCGGATCTTATGGTAATTCTATATTTAATTTTCGGAGGACCCACCAAAATATGCTTCACAGCAGCTGCACCATTTTACCTTCCCACCAACATTGTACAGGGTTTGTATTTCTCCACATCCTCCCCAGCACTTGTTATTTTCTGTTTGTTTGTTTTTTTTAAATAAACCATTCTAGTGGGTCTGAAGTGGTATCTCAATGTAGTTTTAATTTATATTTTTCTAATGGCTAATGATGTTGAGTGTCTTTTCATAAGGTTACTGGCCTTTCACATATCTTTTTTCTGAGAAATGTTTATTCAAATCATTGGCCCGTGTTTTAATTTGGTTGTTTGTCTTACTGTTGAGTTGTAGGAATTCTTTATGTATTCTGGGTATTAAACTTTTATCAGCTATATGGTTGCCAAATATTTCTCCTATTTTATAGGTAAAATGTCCTTTGATGCACAAAAGTTTTTAATTTTGGTGGATTCCATTTTTTTTTTTCTTTTGTTACTTGTGCTTTGGATGTACAAATCTAAAAACCTATAGCCTAATACAAGGTCTTGAAGGTATTTCTCTATATTTTCTTGTAAGGGTTGTATAGTATTAGCTCCTTTATTTAGATTGTTGAACCATTTTAAGTTGATTTTATTATATGGTAAGAAGTGTAGGCATACTTTTACATGTCGATTTCCAGTTGTCCCAACATTATTTGTTGAAGAAATTTTTCTTTCTGCATTGAATGGACTTGGCATTGTAGTTGAAAAACAATTGGCCATAGATGTGTGGGTTTATTTCTGGATTCTCAATACTATTCTGTTGGTCTGTATGTTTGTCCTTATGCCACTACCATACTGTAGCTTTGTACTGAGTTGTTTTTGTTTGTTTGTTTGTTTTTAATTAAATAAGGCTGGTAGTGGAACATCTTTTTATTTAATACATGCACATATAATTATTATATGTTAATTATTTTAATTGTTTCTCATTATTAGAGAAATTGTACGTAATGGTGAATACAGTCAAGGGTCACATCCATGGGTTAATTATTTGAAAATTAGAACCAATAATCAGGAGTCTGTGCTCTCTTCATTACATTGTGAAGTGTCTTGTGTAGTAATAGTCTATATTTGGAATGACAGCTTGTACAAATTTCAAGAAAATTAGAAGATACATATGAACACCAAGTTCTCCCCCTCCTTATGCAACAGTTTTCTTCATCACCTCAGCATGCCTGCATGGGTGAACTAAATACATAGGAGGTGGTGGGAGAGGAGGTGATTTTCAATGGGCACTGTGTTCTTCACATGATCTTGGCTGCTGTCTTCATACATGTGCTTAACTGTTAAAGGCTGCTGTTGCTCAGCATAGCCAAAAAACCATAGTCATGGAGTTTGGTAATATTTACCATCCGTGATGTAAAGATCGTAAGTTCTAGTTTACAAAATAGCATCTTCACCTCCAGTGTCAGTTTCAGCTTTACAAGCATCTGCTATTATTTTCTTTGTATCTAGGGTAGCCTCAGCTGTTTCCAGCAATCCACTCTCTTCATATTCTTCTGTATCTGCAGCTTCTCCTTCCTCTTCGTCTTTTTCCTCCTCCTCACAAAATACTGAGCAATCTTGGGGTTTTACACTGTCCTTGCTTTCCAGTGTAGTTATCTTAACTGCTTCTGTTATTCTTCAAACACCTGTGATGGGTATCCAACACCATCATCTTCTTCAATGATCACTTCCGATTCATCTGAATAGTCCATCCGTGTGCACCTCTTGTAGCATGGGGCATTTTTGGTTACCAAAAATTGTTTGCCTGCTTGTAGGCATGCCTTCACTTACAGTTCTCCTGTAGCGCATTGCCGTGTTGGACAGTGGTAGACTAAGTGATTTCCAGCTGTCACAAACTCTTCTGGGGTCATAACACTGGTTTCCCTAAACTTTGATTCCTTGAGGACCAGGGTCAGATACTCAGCCACTTCTAGTCCTTTCCCTTCACTGTGTTAATCACATTCTACATCCTAGGGCCGGAGCAGAGGCTGGCCGAGGCAGCAGTGAAAAGGGCCGGGAAGTCAGAAAATGTCCCCATCACCCACGTCTCATCAGCACCCGAGGGGACTGGACGTGGTGGAATGGACAGGACAAGAGGGAGAGGCAGCTGGTGTCGCACACCAGTGCAGAGCGCACGCAGACCGGGCCCAGCTGTCTGTGCAAAGTTTTGAAAACAAAGCTTGAATCCTCCAATTTTGTTTTTCTTTTTCAAGATGACTTTGGCTCCTCTGGGCCCTTGCAATTCCATATGAATTTGTGAAACATCTTTTCCATTTCTGCAAAAATGGCTGCTGGAATTTTAATAGAGATTACATTGAGTTTATAGATCGCTTTTGGCAGTACTGACATCTGAAAAATATTAAGTCTTCCAATCCATAAACATGGGATGTCTTTCCATTTATTTTGTTCTCCTTTAATTTCTTTCAGTAATGTTTCTAGTTTTCAGCGTACAAGTCTTTAACCTCCTTGGTTAAATTTATTTTTAGGTATTTTATTCTTTCCGGTGCTATTGTAAATGAAATCGTTTTCTGGATTTCCTTTTCAGATTGTTCATTACTGGGGTATAGAAATACAACTGACTTCTCTGTTCATCTTGCATCCTCCAACTTTGCTGAATTCATTTGTTAGTTCTAGTAGCTTTCTTGTAGATTTTTTGGGATTATTTTATATGTAGAAAAAAATTTCTATTCTGCAAGTAGGTATAGATTTACTTCTTCCTTTCCTTTGGATGCCTTTTCTTTTTCTTGCCTGGTTGATTTGGCTAGATCTTTCAGTGTAATGTTGAAAAAAAATGGTGAGAGCGGACATACTTTCTTGTCCCTGGTCTTCCGGGGAAAGCTTTCAGTCTTTCACCTCTGAGTTTGATATTTGCTGTGTCCTTTTCATAAATGTGCTTTATCAGGTTAAGAAAGTTTCCTTCCACTCCTGGTTTTCAGAGCGTTTTTATCATAAAAAGGGTATTAGAATTTGTAAAGTGTCTTTTCTGCATCATTGAGAGAATCGTGCGTTTTTTTCCCCCTTCATTCTATTATTGTGGTATATACGTTGATTGGTTTTCTTATGTTGAACCATCCTTGCATTTCTGGAATAAATTGCAGTTGGTCTTTTTTTGTGTGCAAACTCTCTTAATTTCTATTTGTGAATATTTTATACTCACCTTCATATTTGAAGGACAATTTTGTTGAATAAAGAAGTCTCGGCTGACAGTTTTTCTCTTTCAGTATCTTAATTGTATCATGCCACTCTCTTCTCGTCTCCATGGTTTCTGAAGAGAAATCCATACTGTCTTACTGGTCATCCCTTGAATGAGATGGTTTCCTTCTCCCTTGCTGCTCTGAGAATTTTCTCTTCATCTTTAACATTAGTATGTGTCTTGGAATAGGTCTATTCAGATTTATTCTGATTGGGGTACAGTGTGCTTCTTGGACATGTAAGTTCATTTCTTTTGTGAGAGTTGGGAAATTCTCTGCTATTATTTCCTCAAATACTTTCTGCCCCTTTTCCCTTCTCTTCTTCTAGAACTCTCACAACACGTATGTTGTTGCATTTCATGTTGTCCTTCAACTCTCTGAGCCCCTGCTCAATTTTTTCCTCTCTGTTCTTATCTTTCTTCAATTTCAGCTGTTCTGTCTTCTGTATCACTTATTCTTTCTTTTATCAAGTCTTCTGTTGTATGACACTAATTTTTAAAAAATAATTTCTCCCCACCCCTTCATTGTTTGCATTTGCTGTGTCTGTTTGTTGAGTGCCCATCTTCCTTTTTTTAAGGAGGCACCAGGAACCAAACCTGGGACCTCCCATGTGGGAGGGAGGCACCTAATCGCTTGAACCACATCCTCTCCCTGCTTTTTGTCTCTCATTATGTTTTCCTCCTTGTGTCTCTTGTTGTGTCATCTTGTTGCATCAGCTCGCCGTGCCAGCCCATCGCATTAGCTTGCTGTCTTGCTCGTCCTCTTTAGGAGGCTCCGGGAACCAAACCCGGGACCTCCCATGTGGTAGGTGGGAGCTCAGTCGCTTGAGCCACATCCACTTCCTGTCTAATGTGTTTTTGATCTCACCTATTGTGCCTTTCATTCCCATGAGGTCTGTTACTTTTCTGTTCAGGATTTCAAATTCTTCTTTGTGCTCGCTCAGTGTCTTCCTGATGGCATTTATCTCTTTAGCCATACTGCCTTTCAACTCATTAATTTCATTTTGGAAATTTGTGTGCATCTCACTAATTAGTTCTCTCGAATCCCGTATCTCTTCTAGGGCTTTGATATATTCCTTTTCTTGAGCCATGTCTTCCATTTTCTTAGTATGGCTCGTAATTTTTTGCTGATGTCTAGGCATCTGATTAGGATGTAGTTTCAGATGCTCAATTTCTATCTTTTGTAGGGATTCAGTGGCAGGAGGCTGTGTGTTACTGCTACTCTTTT
>JAQZBX010038496.1:0-23389 GCA_029593785.1 Cabassous unicinctus | reverse complement strand
GAAGGCTGCTAGAATTTTGACAGGGATTGCATTGATAGGGACTTGTAGATTGCTTTAGGCAGTACTCACATCTTTTTTTGTTTGTTTGTTTTTGTTTTTGAGGTACCAGGGCCGGGGACTGAACCCAGGACCTCCCATGTGGGAAGCAGGTGCTCAACCGCTTGAGCCACATCTGCTTCCAGTACTGACATCTTAACAATATTAATTCTTCCAGTCCATGAACATAGGATGTCTTTCCATTTATTTAGGTCTTCTGTAATTTCTTTCAGCAATGCTTTGTAGTTTTCAGTGTACAAGTCTTTCACTTCCTTGGTTAAATTTATTCCTAAGTTCTTATTCTTTTAGATGTAATTGTGAATGGAATTGTTTTCTTAATTTCCTTTTCAGATTATTTATTACTGTTGTAAAGGATCACAGCTGACTTCTACATGTTTATAGTGTATCCTGCAACACTATAAACCTGAATTGGTTTATTAGTTCTAGCAGCTTTTTGGATCACAGCTGACTTCTACATGTTTGTAGTGTTTCCTGCAACACTTTTTTATGGATTCTTTTGGGTTTCCTCTCTCTCTATTTAAGAACATGTCATCTGTAAATAGGATAATGTGGCTTCTTTCTTTCCAATTTGCATGCCTTTTATTTCTCTCTCTTGCAATCATGATTGCCCTAACTAGAACTTCCAGCATAACGTTAATTAATGTTGTGTAAAGTGACAACAGGAGGCGTCCTTGTCTTGTTCCTGATCTTCGTGGAAGGCTTTTAGTCTTGCCACAATAGGTATGATATTTGCTTGTGGGTTTTTCATAAATGCCCTTGATCATGTTGAGAAAATTCTCTTCTATTCCTAATTTTCTGAGTGTTTTTTGTCGTGAAAGGATGTTGAATTTTGTCCAATGCCGTTTCTGCATCAATTGAGGTGATCATGTGGTTTTCCCCCTTCCATCTGTTAATGTGGTATATTATACTGATTTTCTTATGTTGAACCATCCTAGCATTCTTGGAATAAATCCATCTTGGTCATGGTGTATAATCCTTTTAATATACTGTTGGATTCAGTTTGCCAGTAATTTGTTGAGGATTTTGGCATCTGTATTCATAAAGGATGCACTGCTTTGTAATTTAGTTGTGTTGTTTTTATCTGGCTTTGGTATCAAGATAATGCTGACCTCATAGAATGAGTTAGGAAGTAATTGCTCCTCTTCTATATCCTGGAAGAATTTGAGAAGGATTGGTGTTAAATCTTTAAATGTTTAGTAGAATTCAGCAATGCACTGTGACCGGCCTGGCGCTTCCAGCTCCCCAGCCACCCCTCAGGGTGAGTTGAGCATGGGGAGTCAGGTGTGTGTTCGCGTGTAGTATGGGGCAGCCAGGACTCCTGAAAAGAAAGGGCCTCTGAAGAACTGACATTTGACAATTTCCGGGGCTCAGGGCATCCTACAACCCATCAGTGCCCTCGGGGGCACCCCTTCAGCCCAGTGCATGATTTTTAATTAATTAATTTTTGGGAGGTATTGGGGTCAGGGATTGAACCCAGGACCGCAAATGTGGGAAGCTGGCTCTCAACCAGAGCCATATCAGCTCCCTTAAGTTGGTTTTTGTTTGTTTGTTTGTTTTAGGAGGCACTGGGAACCAAACCTGGGACCTCCCATATGGGAAGCAGGTGCTCAACCGCTTGAGCCACATCTGCTCCCCGCGTGATTTTTTTTTAAAGATTTATTATTATTTATTCCCCACCACCACCGCCCACCCCACCACGCCTCATTTGTGCTCGCTGTCTGCTCTCTGTACCCACTCATGCGCTCTTGTGTCTGCTCATCTCTTTGGGAGGTACCAGGAACTGAACTCAGGACCTCCCATGTGGGAGAGAGGTGCTCAATTGCTTGAGCCACCTCCACTCCCTGCTTTGTTGTGTCTCTCATTGTTTCCTCTTTTGTGTCTCCTTGTTGCATCAGCTTGCCTCACCAGTCTGTCGTGCCAGCTTGCTGTCTTGCTTGTCTTCTCTAGGAGGCACCAGGAACCGAACTCAGGACCTCCCATGTGGTAGGTAGTGCCCAAATGCTTGAGCCACATCTGCTTCCCCCACATGATTTTTAATTCATCCATTCTCCAATATTTATTAAGTACATCAGGCTAAACTCTGGGGATGCAAAGTGGACCAAGAAGCTGAGCCCCGTTTAGTGGGAGAGGCAGCGCAAGGCCTCTGGGACACAGAGGCAGAGGGGAGAGACCTTGGAATTCTGCCAAAAGAAGTACAAAGGCCCTTGTGCGAGCTGCCTTTGGGGAGCTTCATTTTCCTCCCCAGCCAAATGGGAGGGCCTGCTCCCCTGCGAGAGAGGCTGGCTCCCAGGAGAGAGCGGGAGGGCTGCCAGGAGGAGGAGGAGGTGTTTGTGATGGCTGTCGGGAGGCTTGGAGTTCATGTGTATGTGGGATTCCAGGAGGAGGGCATCCCTGGACAAGGTCTGGAACTGGGACAGCCCCTTGCACCCCTCAACCAGTAAGGGGTTTGGCACCCCTGGAGCATGGGGTGAGGAGGGCAAGTGGCCCAAGAGGGCCCAGCCACTACTGTGTCCCTGGATGAAGTCAGGCCCAGTGGTGGGACTGATGAGGGGGCTGTGTGGGTCAGGTTCCTGCCGAGGGACCTGGGTGGAGGCTGAGGTGGGCACGAGTGTGGTCTGGCGTGGAGGCTCCTGCAGCTTTGGGGGATGGCTTTCTGTTCTGGGCCTGCCCACCAGGTCAAGGAGCCTGCCAGATCCTAAGAGCAGCACCGTGGGGGTAGCTTTCCAGAGCAGGGCTTCCAGGATGCTTTCCACAGATTCCCCCCTTGGGCCTCCACCCCCAGCCCAGGCCTGTCCCCTCTAGCCCCCGTCACCCACTTGCCTTGCAACTGCATGAGGGGTCTTTAAAGCACAAGTCAGATCCTGCCACACCCCTGCGGGAAACCTGCCCATGGCTGCTGGCGTGGTGGTTGAACACGGGAGAAATTATTTGCCTTCCACGGGACAGACTGGCTCCGTGGCCCCTGGAGGTGGACGGGGACCTCGTGGTCCTGAGATAGCATCCTGGCCCCATTTCAGCAGGAAAGGGGAAGCAGGGCTGAAGGGATGCACTGCAGCTGCTCACAAGCCTGGCCCACTAGCTTCTGCCTCTATCTCATTGGTGGGCCCTGGGACACGTGACCACCTCTAGCTGCAAGGAAGTCCAGAAAGGTGTTTTTATTTGTACACACTGGCTCCTGGGATGAACTGGGGTTCTGTTAGAAGGAAAGGGCAACACTGTGATTATACTAAAAACCATTGATTGTACACTTTGGATAGATTGTATGATATGTGAAGATATATCTTAATAAAACTGCTTTAAAAAAAAAAAAAGGGTGGAATGGGTATTAGGCAGGCACCCAGGAGGGCCTGCCACAGGCCCCAAGTGCAGCTACGTGATGAGGCCCGGGGGCCCTCTCCATCCTCGGCCCCTCTGCCATCCTCCGGGCTACCACACTGCCCTTCCTTCCGCCTTTCCACCCATGGCCTCAGTCTTTCCCCAGTTACTGCACCTGGCCCTGCTGTTCCTGCTCAAGTATCTCCTGGTTGCTTCCCAAACCTAACTGGGGCAATAAATGAAGGCACGTTCATTCAAGGAATTGCCGCTGAAAAGAAAAGAACTCTGAGATAATTGCCAAGTGAAAAAATCCAGGGACAAGACAGTCAGTACGGACGCCACACTACGAGAAACGTGGCCAGCCCATGTCAGGAAGACTCAGCTCTGCAAGCATTGGCCAAATCTCGGTACAGCCACTCTGGCTGGGCAGGAGGGCAAGGTGTTCTTCCCCCTGCAGAGCTTTGGGTTCCGTATGCATTTTATGTGATTTTTTTTTTTTTTTACCATGTTCCTGTATTGCTTATCCTAAATAAATATGAATTCAAACCAGGAAGAAACTAAATATAAAATAAATTAAGAAAAAAGTAACCAACACAGACACACATCCCATTTCTTGGTAAATGCTTAACGGCCAGCTCTCTTGGAGGTGGACATCCTGCTTTGGGGGCAGCCCTCGATTTTCATGGGGTCCCACTGTGTCCAACTTCAAGCTACCAGTACGTGGTCGTGGGCTGGGGAGGCGGTAGGAGCGGCTCTGAAGCCCCTGCCCCCAGCCCCTCGGCCACACCCTTTTCCTCAGGTAAGGGCTTCTTAGTCAGTATTGTTCCCCTGAGACGTGAGCCCTGGAGGGCACGCAGCCCTTGGAGCCACGACACACCGTGGCCTGGGGGGATGTTCTGCTTGGAAGTCACCTGGCTGGAGGGGGGGGAAGGTGGGGGACACCACTCGGGTGTCCACATGGCATCACAGTCCCACCACTCTCCACCTCTCAGAGATGCCAGCCAGCCAGGCTGAGAGGGAAGGGGCCTGTCCGTGGTCACCCAGCTGGGGGCGGTGGAGCGAGGAGGGGCCCCCCTGAGGACGCCCTGGGCTAGTGGGGCTTGGACGGGCCTGGACAGGCCCATCCTGGTCTCCCCAGCCCGCCCCCTCCTGGCCTGCTGCCCTGGAATCCAGACCAGCCCGGCCTCACAGGCTGGGCGCTGGGCTTAAATGGGTGTAAGGGCCAGGGAGAGCTGGCACCCTCCTTGCCTGTGGGCAGTGCCCTGGGGCCCAGCGGTTGGGAAGGAAGAAGCCTTGGGGCTGGCAGCTGCTGAGGCAGGCGGAAGAGGCTGGCACTCAGGGAACTGGGGCGGGGCAGGAGGAACCCCCTTGGGCAATTGAGGCTTCCTGCAGGCATGGCCCAGGGTCCCCTCCTTGGCTCGGTGGACAGCTGTGCTCATGCCTGGGAGCCTCATCCAGACTCCCCAGCATCCCTGTGCCCTCCCGCAAAGCCTCACGCCTCAGGGCAAGCTTCTAGAGAAGGCAGGCACTGGCAGTCCCATGGGGCCTGGGGGAGTGAGGTCCAAGGAGCCCTTGGCAAATGGCTGAGGCTACGCCCAGCACGTTGTGAGCTTTACTTCGCCAGGTCCTCACTGCTTCGTTAGCACCCTTTGCAGATGAGGAAACTGAGGCTCCCAGAGATTTGTCACATGACCTGCCCAAGAGCAGGCAAGCCACTGGGCCGGCTCTTCGGACTCCAAGATGGGGTTGGCAAATGAAGCCCCTTCCTCCACAACACGCAGAAGTCTTGCCCTTGTAAAAAAGCACAGCATTTTATTTCCACTGCAGCTCACGTACAATAATTACACCTCGTACAACGCTCGAGGCCGGGATCCCAGGGCCAGACCCACCTCCGCACCCTTGGGCATCCTACACCCTGTGCAGAAGATGCCTGCCTCTGTCCAAGCTCAACTCGGCAGCCCCGATGGGAACTTGGCTGCAGTGAAGGGGCGCCTGGCAGGTGGCGGAGAGAAGGCCCTGGAGCTCTGCCGGGAGGGGCATCTGGGGAGTGAGGCCCTCGACAGCCCCGAGGGCCCGTTGGGGCCTCCTTGGAGCCAAGCTGCGGGCAGGGGCGCCAGCGGGGCTGGGATTCCTGGGAGTGCCTGGGCGGGCTTCCCCAAGACCTGGAAAACCAGTGTCAGGCGGGGGCAGCACCTCTGACCCTGAGGAGACGCGCTGGGTGGGAAGGTCCAGGTGACGGCTGAGGAACGAGGCCCCTGGAAGGAGCGTTCACGGCCAAGGTCACGGCTGGGCGTCTGGGCAGGGCACAAGCTGAGACGCCCTCACCTCCCCAGGTGGGTTTCTGGGGAGGCGGGTCTGGATCGGGGCCGGCGGCTCACAGGCTGGAGGGCTGGGCCAGGGTGGGCCCCGCGGGAGCGGGGGCGGCGGGCACCGCAGCCTCGGCCTCGGGCCGGGTCTCCTCGCCCCGCGCGTAGGTGAGCACCACCGTGACGGTGGCGAAGGTGGCGGCATTGACGGGGAAGGCCCGCAGCAGCGTGGAGGCCAGCCCCCGCGTAAAGACGCGCCAGCCCTCGGCCCGGTAGCTCTGGCGCACGCAGTCGAGGATGCCGTGGTAGCGCGGTGCACCTCGCAGCCCGTCGGCCTGCAGCCGTGACTTGACCACGTCCACGGGGTAGGTGGAGAGCCAGGACGCAATGCCCGCCGTGCCGCCCGCCAGCAGCAGCTTGGGCACCAGCAGGTGGTCACCCGGCTCGCAGCCCAGCGCCCGCGTCAGCACGTCGTAGGCCAAGAAGTAGACGCCGAAGCTGGGTGTCTCGCGCAGCAGGGTGGACGCCATGCCCCGGTTGACGCCGCGCAGGCCCTCGCGCCGGTAGATCTGCGCCAGGCAGTCCAGGGAGCCCGTGTAGGTGCGCGCCGGCCCGGCGTCCTGCAGCTGCAGCCGTGTCTTGGCCAGCTCCATGGGACAGCAGATGACGCACTGGATAGCGCCGGCCGCCGCGCCCGCCAGGAACTGGTTCAGTGGCGAGTCCTGGCCCAGGGCCCGGAGGGTGTTGCCCTGCACCCCGAACACCAACGCATTGATGAAGGTGAGCCCCATGAGCGGCGAGCCCAGGCCCCGGTACAGGCCCAGCACCTGTGGGGACAGGGAGATGCCCTCAGGGCCGCCCAGGGCCGGCCAGCCCGCCCGAGGTGCCCCACTGCCCATGAGAGGGCGTATCCTTGCCCCCACACGTCCCCAGGCCACTCACGCTCTCCTGCTTGATGATGGACTGGAAGCAGTGCACGGTCCCGCGGTACTGCGCCCTCTCCGCGCTCTGCACCTGAAGCCGCACCTGGAAGGAGAAGGGTAGTGAGCGGCGGCCATGGCGGGGCCAGGTGGGGGCCGCACAAGCAGAAAGAGCCACGTGGCTCGCTGTGGCTTTTGGAATTCCGGGGGGGTGGAGCAGGGCCGGGTGGATGGGCCTTTTCAGGAAAGGGGACGGGCTAAGAGCCACAAGGAAAGCCAGCTGCCTGGAGAACAGCCAGGGTGCCCCCAAGAGCCCCCCTGGAGCTCAAGATTAAGCCTCAGGTTGCCACGAGTGCTGCACAAAGCTGCGGCAGCGGGGCGCGAGCGAACTCCTGAAACCTGCCCGCTGGCCGTGTGACACGTGCCAAGCCCACGGCTGATGCCAGTGGGCCGTGGGCCTCACAGTGCCATCACACGGCCATCCTCAGGAGGGCCTGGCAGCCCTGCCGTGGCACTGCAGAGCGGGAGCCAGGCGCCATGGAACCCTGCGCTCGGTTTCTGCCGGAGGCCCCCACGGGGACAGTGGTCATCAGTTAAGGTGATGACGCAAGAGCCGACAGTCTCCTTGGAGACCACGTCAGCACGGCTGGGGCCTGGGGTGCTGGCCCGGAACCCCTGTGCATTGTCAAAGCTCCCTTTGTTGCCGGGAGCTTATCTCTGCTCTTGTTTTGCAGGCTGTGCGGTTGCTGAGCAGGAGGACCGTTTCCTGAATGCCAAATCGGTGTCACGGGGTGAGGAGCAACTGGGCTCAGTTACGCTCTCAAGAGCTGGTTCCCCGGATCTGAGTCACAAATGAGTAATTATTACAGCAGGGTCACTTAGTGGGCACCGCCTGGAATCACGGGCATCAGAAGCACCTGCTGAAGGGGTAGCAGAGCGGTTTCGCAGTCTGGCCAAAGCTGTCTTCCCTGGGGCTGTGAGCGGCCGGGATGGCCGGGGCGAGGGTGGGCTGGGGTGCAGCGGGCGAGAGCCTTCCCAGGGAATGACCAGGCTAAAGTCTGGTTTAGGAACCTTTTCCAGGTCTCTCCAAGAAGATGCGTCTTCATCGGAGAGTGCACTTACAAAAAGGGTTTTATGAGGGACAAAAAAAAAAAAGTCCGTCTGCAGACAAGGCCCGAAGCAGCCGGTGCTCCGAGGATGTGGCGTGGAGGGCGCTCTGTCCGCCCCCAGCGCACCGTCCTGCCCAGGGCTTGGCAAGGAAGGGGCTGGGTTTTCCAAGCAAAGCAAAGCAAACGCACTCCTTTCACGACACTGTAGCAACACCACGGGCTCTGGTTCAGGCTAAGTGCTGCGCCCCAGGCTTTTCGTGGCCTGCCACGTACCGCGGCCGCTGGGGGCCACAGCACTGCCTCCTGCGGCCTCGACACTGACAGGATGAGGGCAGCTTCAACAGAGCCCACGCGGGCCACAGGCATCTCCCACTGCGAAGACATCGGTCCTGGAGCAACCCCAGCGTCTCCCACGAGGGGCCACGGAGGCCCCCTCCTTCTTACTGGCCCCCGGGGGTCCGTGACAAGCCCTCACTGCCTGGGAGTCTGGGGTGGAGCATGGCCAATGGCCTGAGTCTTGGGGAATCTAGAGCAGAACACTTTAAGTTTCGGGGTGACAGCATTCCCTTGAGGGCTGTGGCCCCACCCCTGGGAAAGGGGCCGTTTGCACCAAGCCCAGAAGAGTCCCGACTTCCCACGGGGCTGGGAGACCCCGACACGAAGGCCCCGGACCCAGAGGGGGCTGGTTTCTCTCACCCAGCCTCTCCGGGCCCACCCAGGACCCGTGCTGGGCCCAGGCTCACCGCTCCCCTCCCTGTGCTGCCAGTCCAGAGGGAACCCTGGGGGTGGGGAGGGGAGGGGTGTGGGGGGCCAGGCCCAGGGTCCGGGAGCACGGGGAAGAGAGGGTGGGGCTCCCCTGGTCTGTACTTACTAGGCTCTCCGGGGTGAGGCTTACGCTCATCTACAACAAAGGGACACTTTTGCTATGCACGCAGACAGCCCCTAGCTCGGAAAGTAAAGGCGGTTATAGCAACAGTTTCAACACTGCACCCGGGCACGGAGCCCCCGCGGCCGGCCCCGCCCACCCTGCTGTGCAGGGCAGTCCCGCCGCCCGGCCCCCACCTCCCGGCCCCCTCCCCGAGCCCCGGGACAGCCAGGCACCCCCTGCGGTCCAACGACCGCTGCCGATGACTGTCCTGAGAAATGGCGCAGGGCAGAAAACTGCCTGGGTACGCAAGTGCGGGTGCCCAGTGCTGGGCCTGGGGACAGTGGCTGTGGTTCTGGGCACGACGGGGAAACCAGAAAGCCCCAGGCTGGTCCGAAGGGCCTGCAGGAAGAAAGCGCAGGGGGTCCAGCCAGGAAGGGGCTGTGGCTCCCGAGGCAGCCTGGCCTGCCACGGAACGTGGTCCGCCCCAACGTGCTCCCGTTACAAGCCGTGCACAACCAGGCCGAGGCCGGGCACCAGGAAGCAGGGCAGCGGCTGCCTCGGGAGAAGGGAAGGGAGGTGTGGGGAGGGAGGCGGGGGCTGCTGGGGGGGGCACGGTCTGCCAGCGTGGCGGTCGCTCGGGACCTGTGCCTCGTGTGCTTAGGATCTGCACTTTTCCCCGCACTAAACCTCAATTCAGAACAAAAGCCTGCAGGGCCATGAAGTCAATCCCACTTTTGCCAAAAGTGAGACATGCACGTGGTCTATGCACGCTTCTGCTTTTCAGCAAGGCTGGGGAAAAGCCTGCCTAAGAGTGTGGTTTTTCCCTTTTTTAGTTTCTACATTACTATTATGGCTTAAATTTCCTTTATATCCCACATTACTATCCCATAAAATGTGGATGTACCTGATGGTTAAAACACATTAAACCATCACCCGCTGCAGGGCACGCTGGGGGGTGACGGAAGGTGGTGCGCCCAGTGTGGCCACTCACCAATAATGTGCTTTTCTACGTGTCCCAGGGGTCTTTCAATGAGAACGGTTTTTATCATTTTTATCCCGGAACACAGTCAGTGAAATAAGTCAAGGTGGTAGGGCGCTAAACGCGACCCTGTGGATGCACGCCGTGGGCGGCGTGGCGCCTGAGCGCCAGTGAGCCTGGCGGGCCTCCTCCCTCTGGAGGATGAAGAGTTTGGCTTTGTGAGGCAGGTTTGCCCAGGTGTGCTGTCGGCGGGCCACAGTGGCAAACAACGGTCACAAACAGATTTTCTCCAAGACCACCCTCCAGTTGCGAGAAGTGGGGTAAAGGGTATAAAGCCCCAGTGGAAATAAGCCAGACGCGAAAGGACAAATATAGTGTGACTTCGATGACCTGAAAGAAGCAGAGTATGCACATTCATAGTCAGAAACGGGAGTACAGATTGCGGGGGCCCGGGTGGGGGTGGGTGCCTAGCGGGCATGGGGCTTCTGTTTGGGTGAGGCGGCCCAACACGGTGAAAGTAACTAAAACCACCGGATCATGTATTTGAAAGTGGTTTAAATGGGAAATTTTTGGTTGTATATATGTTACCACAAAAAACAAATACCCATAGAGCTGTACAACCCAAAGAGGGAAACCTAATATAAACTCAACTATAGTTAATATGTAATTATAAGAATATTGTTTCATCAATTTTAACAAAGGTACCATAACAATGCAACCTGTTAATAACAGGGAAACTACCTTCTGCCTGAAGTTCCTGTAAACCTACAACAGCTCTTAAAAAACCAACAAAACCCAGCGTGGTGGAGAGAGGTGACTTCCTGTAGGGGCTGCTGGTCGTAGGCTCAGGACCAAAGTGCTCCCTAGACCCAGGGGTCCGGGGACCTGGCGGGAGCCTGCAGACGGCCTGGCCAGGCCACACTGGGCTGAGGGAGGGAGCCAGGGAGACCTCTCGGCTGGACACGGCCCCGAAGGCAGCTACACCCCGTGGCCATGACATGGAAACACAGCGTCACCTGGCGCTGCTGGCAGCTCAGGCCTGTGGGGAGGCCGCATGGACGGGCTCTGCCCGGGGCCTCACTCTCAGCCACTGCTTGCCAAGAAAGCCCGGCCCCTCACTCTGCCCCCCAGATTGGCCTATGCTGGGGTGGGAGGAACCCCAGTTTCTCAACCCGACACAACGCAGCCCGAGTGCAGGTGGCAGGACGGGCCTCGAAGGCTCTCCCAATGCCCTCCTTTTGCAGGGGGCAACACTTGGGCCCAGAACTGGCCAATGTGCTGGCAGAGGGAACGCAGAGCTACCAAAGCTAGGACAGGACTCTTCAAGGTCAAAGCCAGTGCAGAAGGCAACACCCTCGTGCCTTGGCTGGGTGAGATGCCAGCCCGCGGCGAGCGAGGTCTTCTCTGGGCCAAGAACACCTGGTTGAGGAGCTTGCTGGCTTCCATGGAAAGTGCAGGCAGGAAGCCTGCGTCTGAGCCAGCTCAGCTCCCGACGCCATGTTTTGCCTTCAGCTTTCGGCTCATCTGTGTGGGCAGCACAATCTGGGAAAAGGCGGTGGCCAGGTCAGCGATCACCGCGGGTGTGGAAGGCTGGCCCAGACTGGGTCCAGCGCCCCTGGGTCCCAGGTGAAGGTGCCGAGGAAGGGCCCTGACTTGGCCGGTTTAACAACACAAAACCCCAGGAACAGGGAAAACATCCGACTTGGAAATTTCCACCTTGGAGAAAATGGATTTCTTTGGCTTCTGCCCTGCGGTGCCCGAGAACTTGGGAACTCTGGAGTTTATCAGGGTGGGCAGCCTACCCAGAAGGACCCAGCTAAGCGGGCACCTGCCCGCCTCCCCGATCAGGGCCGCGGCCTGCAGCCGCTCCTGAGACCATGTGCCCCCGTGGTGAGACTGCCCACTTCAGTACCAACTGCTCTGTGAAGAGCATGTGCGCGCATTTCCACTTGCTCTCTGAACTTTTTTTCTTTCAGGAAAGCAGGGGTGTGCAGTGTTAGGAACAGGAGGGTGTCCCATGCTCTGTCCTTCGGCACCTCGCTCCCAGCTGGCCAAGCCCAAGTTCACCACGACGAACCCGCCGTTCAGCTCAGCCCGAGCTGGGGAGTTTTAGACAAGCCCTGAAGGAAGGAAGAGCTGCCCCCTGGGCATCATGGAGAGCTCTCGTTTCTACCTTTATTTTAACCCACAGAAGGATCCTGAAGCTGTTGCCGAGGCCGTAGCTGGGAAGGCCGAAGCTCCAGCGCACACTCGCCTCCGGCCGCCCCTAACCCCACAGGCCTCTCCAATTCCTGTGCCTCCATGGGCCTGAGAGTAAAACAGTGACAGGAAACTCACCTTGACCGTGTCAAACGGGTGTCCCACGAGCACGCCGGCCACGCCTGGGGGAAGAAAGGGGGGCTTGTGACCCAGACTGCTTCTGAAACTTGCAGTGGGAGCACTGGGGTGGGGTTGGGTGCCGGCAAGGACTGGGCAGGAGCAGCTGAGGGGATGGGTCAGTTACCAAGCACCTACTATGCGCGGGGCAGCACCTACTGTGCACTGGGCACATGACATAAGCCCCTGTGGTTCTCATGTCCAGAGATGGGGGCATGTTACCAAGGATGAGCCAGGGTCTGCCCGATGCCAAGCCGGTGTCCCTCCCCCGGCCTGCTGCTCACCAGCGCAGGAGCTGTCCCCGAGGAGGCTGCGCATTGCTCCAAACACCTCGGCAGAACTCAGACCCTCACTTACGGATTTGGACTCAGACCTCACCAAGACTCAGATTTGAACTTTTCTGCAGCCGCTTGCCAGCCCCATGAGCTCGCAAAGGACTCGGTGTCCAAGCCTCACTTTCCTTGCCTGTGGAGGTGGTCAGTACCTGGCACCCCAGGGCAGGGATTCAACGGGGTGAAGTGCTGCCTTCCCCGCCCACAGAGGCAGCCTGTGACTTTGCGGCAACGCAAAACCGCAAAACCGTGCAGTGCAGCAGCGAGAAATCTGCCGCTTGTGTTCCCGTGTCAAGAACCTGTTTGTTCTGTTTCTACGTCTCTGAGATTTTATCTATAGACTTCAGCAATTCCACCAGGAGATGCCAAGGGTGTGCCTGTATTTTTCTAAAGCAGCCCTGCCTAGCGCCCCACTAGCCCTGTCCCCTGCAGCGCACGCCTTCCCTCTCATCAGGGAAAACCTCCACTCTCACCGAGGGGCCAGCCCCAGACCTGCTCGCTCTCCTCCTCCTGGCGCCTCCACCGCTCACCCAGCCTCTCTGCCTCGAATCTTCCACCTGTTTCTAGTCTTCTGAGCCACGTCTTGTTTTGTCCCTCAGCAACCCACCCTCTTTCACTCCAGGTTTTAAATTTTCCATATTTGAAAATCCTAGCTCCAGGATCTCTTTTCTTGGGTTGCAGCAGGATTTCTTAGTTTCTGGAAACCTTCTTGAGGTGTCCCTCTCGCCTCCTTTCTCCTTCCAGCTGCAGGCGCCTCCCAGCCCTCCAAGGCCCCAGCAGCCAGCCCAGCTCGGGTCCAGCCGTGTCCTGGAAGGGCTGGAGGGTCCCTTCCCGTGGGTTGCGCCTCTGGTCCCAGACTGGCTTGGGTGCTAGCAACACCCTCCACCAGCCTCAAGGATTGAGGTGGGGGGGACCCTCTCCCCACCAGCCACTCAGCATTCCCACATGCCCCGACTCGTCTCAGTGCCTGAGGCCCCACCCACAGGAATGAGTGGGTCCTGCTCCCTGCCCGGGCCTCTCTGCCAGGGCTTCCCATCCTGTCAAACCTTCTTCTCTTGACCTCAGTCACCTTGAGAGTCATCCCTGATAAGGGAGAAGCAGACCCTGCCCCCCAAGCCAAAGCCGGCTCCCCTGAGCCCCTCAGAGGGCCCGCCCAGGAGGCACCTGGCAGCAGAGGTGGTGGGAGGGGGCATCAGGTCACAGGCTGCCCCCCCAGGGCTGTCCCCTGTTCCACCTCCTCCTGGCCTCCAGATCTGCAAAGGGCGGCCTGAGGGAGCATGGGGTGCTGTCAATCAAGGTGGCCATCGCTCCCCCAGGGCTAGGTTAGTGACCCACACTCAGCCAAGCAGAGGGGCTGGACCGCCTGCCCTCTCGCGAATTCCAATAAATAACGACCCCTGCCCCCAGGAGCGCAAACCAGAAGGAGCCAGGCCACCTGCCCATGATTCCGAAGACTCTCCCGACAGAGCTGTGTGGGTGGGCCAGGCCGTGCCAGGACCCGAGTGTGGGGGCGGGTGTGGGGCACAATCAGGTCACTGTCCTGGGCACCAGGCTGTCCCGTGGGAGGAGCACGGTGTGATCTCCTCCTAGTGTCCTCTCTGAGCTGGGTCCCTCCTTGGTCACAGAAGGCGAAAAGAGGGCTCCCAGGGGCGGGAGCTGGCAACCCACCCCACGTCCATGGCCGGGAAGGAGGTGGGCACCAGTGCCCCACCCCCTGGCTTGCCCCTGGACCCGGGGGCCTCAGCGCTGGGCTGAGCGGGAGGGGTGGGCAGGGTGAGGATGGGCAGGGAGTATTCCCGGGGGTCCTGCGAGAGCCACAGCCCAGAGGGGAGACGAGCAGATGTGTGTGTGGGGGGTGGGGGGGTGTGCCCAGACCCCAGGACACCGGGACAGACATAGGCACGCAGGAAAGGACCACGTCCCTGGTGAAGCCGGACACGGTTGGGCAGCCGCCTCTCATCAGGCCACCGCTGGGGGAGGCGAGAGGAGGGTCTGGGGCCGAGCCTCCGCAGAAGCCAAGCCCCCTCTCCCCTCTCAAACTCCCTCTCAGGTGCCCGCGACTGGGGAGAAGCGTCCCCCCGCCCCAGGCCCCAGCGCGCGGCTGCCCGAGGCTCCCTGAAGGGCGCTCCCCTCCCCTCCCGCCTCCGCTGGCCGGGGAGGAAAAGAGCTCGGGCCCCACGGGCCTAAGGGCCCCGGGCCACCGCTCACCACGCCGCGGCCTCCGCGGGTAGGCGCCGCCGCCAGGAATCCGGGGGCTTTATTAGGAGCAAAGCCAAAGAGACGCAGAGCGGCGGGCGAGGGCAGGTGCGGGGGCCCGGGGCGAGCCAGCGCCTCTGCCGTGGCACAGCAGCCCCGAACCCCCGCGCTCTAGGCCAGAGGCTCCCGGGGGACGCGTGAATGAGCGACTCTCCAGGCAAAAGCGCAGGAGCCGGGGCCCCCACAGGTCCCCCGTGGCTCGAGGCCCTCCTGGGTCCAGGCTGGGCCGGACGGGCAGCCCGGCGCCTCGGGCCAGATGCCATCACGTGGTGACACGCGCGTGGGCCCCCGGGCTCTCCCTTGCGGGCCCTCCCCGGAGGCAGCCCCATGCTTCTCCCACCCCGAGGGGGCCGCGCTCCGGCCCCGAAGGCTCTTAACGACCCCCGTCCCCGTGGGCAGCGCACGGGGCGCCCTCCGGGCCTGATGTCACCCCCAGCCCGCGACGGCCCGGGGAGACCAGGGCCTCGTGATCCCGGTTTTGCAGACTCGGGAACCCAGCCCGAGGCTCAGCGGGGGAGCCGCCCCCGGCCCCCGCCCGAGCCCCCGCCCCGGCCCCCCGAGCCCCGGCCCCCGCTTACCCCCGGCGCAGCCAGCCAGGAAGTCGAGCGCCATGGCGCGGGCCGGCGCGGCCGCCCTTCCTCCTCGTCTCCTCCGCTCCTCGCCCCGGCCTGGCCGCCGTCGGAGCGCCCGGGCGCGCGGCGCTGGGCTCGGCCTGGCCGCCGCCTCCTGGCACGGAGCCCGCGCGGGCCGGCGTCGGGGGCGGCGGCAGCGCAGCGCACGACCCTCGCCCGGGGCTCTCCCCCCGGCGCCCGCTGTCCCCGAGGCCGCCCGCCCGCCGCCTGCGGTCCCTCACCTCGGGCCGCGCGCCCCGCCCCTCGGGCCCGGCCGGCTCCGCTCCGGCGGGGGCGCAGCGCGCAGCCAATGGGCGGCCGAGGCGCGGACAACACCCCGGGGCCTGCGCGCCGCCGCCGCGCCTCATTGGCTGGGCGCCCGCGCGGGGCGGGCGGGGCGGAGGGGACGTGGCGGGCGGGCGGGCGCGGGGAGGCGCCGCGGGCCGCAGACAAAGAGTGTGCTTGCTGCGCCCGCCCGCGGGGGAGGCGCGGTGCGCGGCCGCCGACGCCGCCCAGTGCCCGCCGAGGCCGCGCGGCTCCGGGACCCCGGGCGGCGCCGCGTGGCTCCGCGGGGCGGGGGGGGGGGTCGCGCCCGCCGGTGCGGTGGGGCCCAGTGCGGCCCTGGACGTGCGGCCCTGGCTCCGGGGCCCGCGGGCTCGGCCTCCGCTGGTTGCGAAAGGCCGGGTGGCGAGTAGCCCCTCGGGGACCTCGGCCCGCCTGCGCGCCCGCCTGGCCGTGGCCCCCGGCCTTCCTGGCGGGGCCGAGGCTTTCGGAGAGGGGAGCGAACGGCAGCCGCCAGGGGACCTTTCCGGCTCCGAAGTCGGGCGAGGGGCGCAGGGCGCGGCCAGGCCCTCGGGGCCCGCACTTGCCCGCGGACTGCGGGAGGCTGCGGGAGGCTGCGGGGCGGACGAGGTCCGCGGGCAGGGCCGAGGGCCGTGGCGCTGAGCCGGCCCAGGGCGCGGTGTGGCTGGAGGGGCCGGCGCGGGGCTCGCGCCAGGAGGGGGCCCGGGCGGGCCAGGCGGATTGAGGGAGCGCGCAGAGGCCTCGAAGGGGGGCGCAGGGGACAAGTGGAAGCCGAATCCACACGGCCCCCCAGGAGGCCCTGACGGGCAGCGGCGAGGGGCCCTCTGGTCCCTCGGGAGGAGCCCTTGGGCCACGCCCCCGCGTCCCGGCAAAGCGCCGCAGGAGGTCCTGACGGTCCCGGCTGGGTCCCGCGCCTTCTCCTTTAGGCTGAGAGTCAGATAACACCGGGTCAGTGACCAGCCCCTTCTGGAAGGCCTGCGGTCAGGGACCCACGGGCGGCGCTGCGGCGCTTGGCACTTGGCGGTCTTTGACCATGTCTTTTACAATGGCCCAGTGACTCTTGGACGGTTTTCAGAGATGCTCCAGTACTTGGTGCCAGGGAACGTTGGTCAGGAGTGTAAGGATGGAGCACGGCGAATCCAGCTGTGACGTGTGCTTTCCTTTTATTCTTCTTGGCGTCTGCCTAGAAAGTTCACGAATTAGAGACCCAGTCCCAGGTCTGCTGACTCCTAGTCCAGAGCCCGTGGTGGCTGTGGGGCCCTGAACTTGGGGTCTGGAGGCCCGGGTTTGAATAGCACCTGCCTCTCGGACTCAGCCAATGCCTCAGCCAGGCACGTGGGGGGTGACGGCCAGGAACAGGGGGTCCCTGGGTCAGAAGGAGCCAGATCCCTGTCCCCCTGCTAGGACTTGCCTCCTAGCCTCGGTGAGGGGCGCCTAGGCCCCCGCTGCCTGGCTGTGTGGCCTCCAGCTCATGGCGCCCCCTCTCGGCATGCAGCTTAGGTGGCCTGCCAGTACTGTCCTCCGGCTGGGCTTGGGGACCGTCTCCAAGGACAGATTCAGGAAGGAGAATGCTCGGAAGCTTTTCAGTCCTGTCCGTGTGACCCCACCAGCTGCCCTGTCCACCCCTTTGTTGGACAGCGGGGTACAGTGGACCCCCTTCCTGCAGACAGTTTGGGTGTGGTGAGGTGAGAGGGATCCCAGCTCTACCTGCTGATGAGTTTGCGCTTTGTCCACTTGACGGGTGAGATGCAGCCTCCCAGCTGGGACCCTCTGGGCATCTGCACGTAGAGAGTCTGGGACCCCTTGGGATAGCCAGGTGCTCTCCTGGTGACCCCTCAACCTCCCCAGCCCACAGCACCCAAACTTCCCCCAGTTAGGTGGACTGTAAGCAGCTGTCTCAGTGGACTTTAATCAACCCCAAGCTGCTGCCAGTTTGCTTGGGTGTCTTGCATTTTTCACCCATTTGGAAAACCTTTAGTTTTCCCTGGGGAACATCGCTCCAGGCGAGCCATGGGCCTGCAGGCATGCTCAGGGCAGCTCAGAAGCTGCTTGCCTTCCAGTGGGCTACCCCGAGGGCAGCTCGGGCCAGGTGACGAGATGACCAGAAATCCAGGATGGGGCGCGATATAAATAGGCACAGGCAAGTGCTTCTTGGAGTAAAAATAGAGCTGAGGGGGCCTACTGTGGGAGGCCAAGGAGGGTCGTCTGCAGCCTGACCGGGGCTCACTGGGCAGCACCCAAGGGGTTGGGGTGGTGGGTGAGCTGGAGGTGGCAGGAGAGGGCGGGGAGCTGGCGGGGAGCTGGCGGGGAGAACAGCCTGCGCCCAGCTCAGGGGCATGTCAGACAGTCACCAGCTTGGCAGGCAGGGCCCCCAGGGAGAGCTGGACGAGGGGGAGTCCGGGCAGTGCTGGAGAAGGGAGCTGGTCACCGAAAAAAGGCACCGAGGGAGCAGCCCGAAGCTGAAAGTCAACGGAACCCGCAGGAGAAGGGCGAGGCTGCCGTGTGACGGAGCTCAGGACCAGCCCCAGAACGCCAGTCTTTGGACTTCTCGCCTCAAAACCGTGAGCCAGTAAGTTCCCGTTGTTTAAGCCAACGCGTTGCTTGCTATTTGTTTTAGCGACGAGGAAATGAAAACACTACACCTGCTCCAAAAAATAAAGTCCATTAAAAAAAAAGTGGTCCCCGGTGTCTAGAAAAGCTAGTCCACAAGCCTGAGTGGACATTCCCCACGGGGGCAAGATGGGCGGTGAGGGGGGCTGGGGCGAGGCTGAAAGGGGTTGAGGTTGGCAGTTTGGGGACACACCTCAGTGTGGCAGGCAGACAATTCCCGGGCAGGCCATTTGGGGGGAGGAGCCCCCTGAGCCAGCTTAGAGGGGAAAAGAGGCCAATCAGCATTGGGGACAAGGAGAGAAACCTGCCTGCCCCGCTTCATTGGACAGCAAGGCCCAGCGAGACGGTCCACCTCAGAGGTGAGACTGGGTCCCTGCCCTCCTCCCTTCTGGCTGGCACAGAAGCACCTGAGCAGGTGAGGACAAGCCTGGCGTGGGGACTTAGTAGGACAAAGCCCGGGGCTGCGGGCAGGTGGCCGAGGGGAGATTTGGGCTCAGGGAAAGGACGGGATCGCCTTTCTTTTTTTTTCTCCCAGTGAATTTATTTATTTATTTATTTATTTTTTACCGGGAGGTCCCGGGGATCGAATTTGGGTCCCTCCTTATGGGAGACGGATGCCCAACCATTTGAGCCACATCCGTCCCCCGGGATCGCCTTTCTGTTTCTGCTTTTGCCGGTTCTAGATGCTTCACCTAGGTGGAATCCTGCCACATCTGTCCTTCCGTGTCTGCTTGTCTCCCTTAGCTTAACGTTTTCAAGGTTCGCCCACATTTTAGGCTGAGCCAGCGCTTCCCTCCTTCCTGTGGCTGAGGAGTATTCCATCGTAAGGGGAGATCACCGTTTGTTCATCCATTCGCCTGCCTGTGCATACTTAGGTCATTTACCCAACTGGCATTTTGATGTGCACCCTGGGGTGCAGTGCTCCCAGCTAGCTGCTTCCTGATTCCTGGTTCATAGGACCTGGGGTATAAGAAATGTTTGCTACTTTAAGCTGTTCTAGGTTTGGGGCTCATTTCTTAGGCAGGGATAGATAACTAATACTCTCCCTAGCGGGACGGGGCCAGCTGGGGGGAGGACAGTGTCACCTCTGCATCCAGCCCCAGCACTGGCGAGGAAGTATGCCCGGGAATGAATGGAGTGAATGGTTGGCAGAAGTCAGCAGCTTCCTTTCCCCAAATTACCAGATCAGCCTCAGGCCCTGCTTTGGATAGGGCCCCCATATCTCCATCAGGCCTCCCTGTGCCTGGGGTCTGGGTGGGCTGGGGTCAGAAGGCGTCTTGTTCAGGTGAGAAACCTGAGGCCCAGGTGAGTGACCTGCTCAGCCCGGCCGCCCAGGGTCTCTAGGTTGATGCCCTCGGGGCTGGGCATGCAGGGCTCCCAGAGGGCTGGAAGTGGGGCTGCAGGAGGGCTCTGAGCAGCAGCTTTTGACCACTGGGCCTGGAGGGGCTTGGGGTGTGGCTCAGATGCCCAGGAGGGCGGGGGGACAAAGCAGGACCTGGAGGCCACCCCTGACAGCTGGCCCAGGAGCAACAAAGAGCCAGGCTGAGGCTGCCGCCGGAGCTCTGGGTGTCACTCCCGCCTCTGTCCCACAAACACCCCCTGGTGCCGGGAGCCCGAGTCCGTCCTCCCTCAACCCTGCTGCAGGCAGCTGTTGTCAGCCCTTGTCACAGGTGAGGAAACTGAGGCATGGGGGTTAAGTAAATGGGCTGTGGTGTCATCCGTGGCAGAGCTGGGCCTCAACATCCAAGTTTTCCCGCCAGTTCTCACTGGCTGTTTCTCTCTGGGCCTCGGTTTCCTCATCTCTAATACAGAGGGTGGTTCCCATGGGCCATGAAGGGTGGGCTTGAGGCTTGTGACGGCCAGAGTGAAGGCAGCACCCATGTCTGTGCTGGCAGGAGTGGGAGCTGGAGGGGCAGCCCCAGCTTGCAGCCCCATTTTGAGGGAGGTGTTGGTGACAGTGAGCTCTGAGCCGTGACCTGGGAGACCCCAGGCCCAGGGCCCTAATCCCTGGAGATGTCAGAGGGAGGCTGGGGTGTCTGGGAGGGCCTCGCCCATTCCCAACCCCCCGACAGTCTCACCCACAGCTCCATTCCACAAATGAAGAAACTGAGGCTCGGAGGTCCAGGGGCTTGTTCCTGATTATACAGTGAGCTAGGTGAGGACCTGGGTCTCTTGGCCATGCCCAGAGTTGCCAAGGGATCCCGGTTTTCTGGAAATATCAGGGCCACTGGCCTTTTCTGGGGTGGAGCGGCCCCCAGGGCCCACTCTGGGTCCCACTGCTTGGGCGTCTCCACTGCCCCTCCTCTACCCCTCCAAATCCTACCCACATGGAAAGTCCGTTAAAATTAAAAATCATGGGAAGCGGATGTGGCTTAAATGATTGAGTTCCCGCCTACCACATGGGAGGTCCGTGGTTCAGTTCCTGGTGCCTCCTAAAGAAGACAGTGAGCTGGCACGATGGGCAGGCATGGCAAGCTGATGCAACAAGAGACACAAGCAGAAAAAAATAATGAGAGACACAACAAAGCAGGGAACAGGTGGCTCAAGTGATTAGGCGCCTCCCTTCCATATCAGAGGTCCCAGATTTGGTTCCTGGTGCCTCCTAAAGAAACAAGGAAGACGAACAGACACAGCAAGTGCAAACAACGAGGGAGTGGGGAGAAAGAAAGAAATAATAAATGAATCTTTTTAAAAAATCGTTCAGCAATTTCACCTCTGCAAACCTGTGGAGGGAAACACAAAAGCCCCCAAAGTGTGTTTATTGGAGCCCTTTCCATAATAAACTGGAAACAAGCCCCAAGTACATCAGTTGCAGAATTAGGTCCTAAGAGTAACACAGAGCACCTACTACGTGCCAGGCACTGCTCCAGGTAACCCTTGAGTCCCTCAACAACTGGCTGTCGTCGTTGGCTCAGAGGATTTCTTTTTTTTTTAAAGATTTATTTATTTATTTATTTATCCCCCCCTTGCTGCTTGTGCTGCTGTGTCCATTCGCTGTGTGTCTTCTCCGTGTCTGCTTATCTCCCCCTTGCTGTGAGGTCCTGCTGCATCAGCCCACCGCGCCGCGCGAGCCGGCCTGCTCTCACCAGGAGGCCCCGGGAAGCGAACCCGGGGCCTCCCATATGGTAAACGGGAGCCCTATCGATTGGCTCAGAGAATTTCCAATCCGCTGAGTGCGGCAGAGCCTGTGGGGTTTGGTGATGTGCACAGGAAAGAATTAAAAAAGAAAATGCTAGTGTTAGCACGAATGCCACCGAAAGACGGCATCCCAGGCCCAGGCTGCCAGACTCCCTGTCCAAGTTGATCTCTTAGGTCAGGATTTTAAAATAATTTAGGGAAGCGGGTGTGGCTCAGTGGATAGAGCCCCCGCTTACCATATGGGAGGCCCGGGTTCGCGTCCTGAGGCCTCCTTGTGAGGGCACCCGGCCTGAGCGGTGCGGTGGGCTGATGCAGCAACCTCACGGCAGGAAGCGGGTGTGGCGCAATGGATAGCGCACCCGTTTACCATATGGGAGGCCCGGGTTCGCTTCCCGGCGCCTCCTTGTGAGAGCAGGCCGGCTAGCACGGCGCCGTGGGCTGATGCGGCAAGACCTCACAGCAAGGGGGAGATGAGCAGACACAGAGAAGACACGCAGCGAATGGACACAGCAGCACAAGCAGCAAGGGGGGGATAAATAAATAAAATAAATAAATCTTTAAAAAAAAAAAAATAAATAAATAAAATAAAATAATTTATAACTTGTAGGTAGCTATTCCCTCTGTTATACAAGGAAAAATGTATTTTATAATGCCAAGCTCCTCTGCAGCGCCTGGGCCAGAGAGCACCCCCACTTCAATCCCCCGTACCCCCTCTCCCCACCCCCAGTTAGGGCCGTGGCTCCCAGGGCGGGCAGCGGTTGTGCTATGTCTGCTGCCCCCTAGAGGATGGCACCTGCCTTGCTCGCTGGCAGGCCGCAGCCAGTGGGCATCAGGGGTGGGTGGGGGAGGCCTCACACCCGCCTGGGGTGGGCGCCCACCTCCCCAGGAACCCGCAAGGGCAGCATTCCAGGCTTCAGCGTCCGCTGGAGAAATCAAGGCTCAAACCCAGACTGTGGGACACCCCCCCCCCCGTGTGGGGCTCTCCCCAGCCCACCTGGCACCTGGCGGCCTCTGCCACCTCCCGGGTCAGGTCAAGCCGGGCCGGGATGGCTGGACTGGCAGGTGGGGGTTAGGGGGGCAGGGCCCTGGCAGGCCCCTCCAGCCCCTGCCCCCCTCCAGCTGCCCCAGGGGCCGACGGCTGGGTCTGGTCTTCCTTGAATACTTAGCCATTGCCACTTGCACCCATACATGGTCCCCAACAGACCCCCACCCACCCGCCTCCCAGCGTCAGCGGGCATCAAGACGGCGCCCCCTTGCTGCTTATTTCTCCCTCCGCCGGCCTTCCTCCTGCCTTACTTTTCTGTGGGCTCTTTTAAAGAAAACCTCTGAGACCGTGCTCTTCCATCCCTGTGGATTTCTGTCAGCATCTCTAAAAAGCATGGATGTTTTTTTGATGCTGTTATTGTGCCCAAGAAGAAAAACAAGGATTGTTTAACATCACCTAATGTCACCGGCTTCCTCCACCCCCAGAGACCAGAGCAGGGCAGCAGCTCCAGGCTTGCGCCACCCCCGGAAAGGAGCAGGTGTTCTGGGGAGGGGGGTGTGGGGCGTAGGTGACACCCCGGCCCGGGGCTGACCCCACGGTGCTCAGGGGCCTGACGGCTCTGCGGTCCTGCCTCCCTTGGCCCTGGTGGGGCCCCTGCCGGGCTGCCTGTCCATCTGTCCGTCCATCTGGCCATCTTTCTCTCCCGCCCTCCCTTCATTTATCCATCCAGCTATCTGCTCACTGACTCCTTTTCTCACCCACTTGTAACCCACCCTCCCCGCACGCTGTGGGCACGGAGACAGGTCGGGCAGGGCTGGCTGTGCCCCCAAGAGCTGAGGGGTCAGGTTTGGGCGTGTTTGTTCCACAAAGCGCAGGTGAAACTTGGCCGCAGGGCCCGAGAGCACTTGGCTGGCCTCAGGTCGTCTCCGTGGGCTGCCCCTGCCCCCACTTTATTTCTCTCCCCGCGCTTAGCGCCACCTGCGCGCTTTGCACCTGAGCTGCTTGTCTTGCTGGCCATCTGTCTGGCTCCCTCCAGCCGAAGAGCCACAAGGGCAGGGACTTGGGTCTGTTTGCTGCTGTGTCCCCAGTCCCTACATTCGGCACACAGTAGGCACGCAGGAAGGGTCTGCTGCACGAGCGGCTGGAGGGTCCAGGGACGAGATGGTGCAGGGGGCCACGCAGGTGGTCTGAAAGTGAAGCGAAGCCTGGGTGACTCGCTGGGTG
>JAQZBX010038495.1:0-23386 GCA_029593785.1 Cabassous unicinctus | reverse complement strand
TCTGGATCATATCTCACAACTCAGAAATATTTCCATTGCTTTCTTCTTTGATGTATGATGAAATTATTCTCTTGAATTACTATACATTATTTATTTATATGATCACAAGAGGATCTGGGTTTATTTAAGAAGGATGAAAAATCAGGAGAAAAACATGAAAGAAAGCAGACTTATTTCAAAACTATAAATTAAAATGTAATTATTCACTGTCTTTGTTTTGTGAGATATTCTTTTTATTTCATATCTAAATTCACAGTCTCAGTCCCAGCTGTCAGGTAGGTTTGAAGAACAAGTAAATCTTAGTTAGCATGATAACAATTTTGCAAATTGTTCTACGATAACAAGATGGAGAAATGATTTATCTTGCAGCTAAAGGAAAGGTTCATATTGGAAGAAACATTTAAGAGTCTTTGGCTTAGTGAACTTTTGCTAAGTCCATCAAGTTTCGAGGTTGGCAAGAAGAGGGAAGATTTGAATATTTTTCTATAAATATGAACTACTATAATCTTAGTTTTATGAGAAGCATGCAGTCAAGAGTTCCTTAGGTACCAAGAGATACAAACATGAACAATGCTGCAGTCAGATGAGTCCTGGAACTCTGGTGGGCATTTCTGAAATGAGAATGGAGGCTGGAAGGTTGAGTGGGAATAGGTAAGGAAAAAGTTTCATTGCAAATTTTGACATGGTGCCACCTGGAGTGCTGCTGTGAGATGCCCAGAGGAACGTTTTATTAGTACTTCATTAATAAATGTCTTTAAGTGCCTACAATCTTCATTCATGAGGTAAAATCTTCCCAGAAGATTATAGTTGGAGAATAAAAGCTAAATAATTTTAAAAACAAAGCACTTGTTTGTACTTCTTGTGTTCTGCTGCTAGTTTAAGTGTCCATACAGATGAAAAACAAAATGACTAATTTTTTATCTTTATAAATTATTCACATGAATTATCAAATTTTCAAACCATAATACATAAGCCAAAGTAAATAGAAACTATTTAAAATAACATTAACAGGATATAAACACTCCATATCTTTCTTTTTTTAATGTGTATAAAAGGAATTTGTACTATTTTCTAAAAATGCAAGCACAATCATACTGAATAACTGGCTTTAGGATTATAAGTAAAGCTTAAGTCATATACAATACATAGTACCATCTCTACTTTATTGGATGGGAAAAAGTCTCTGAAATTTGCTTGTGTCCTCAAATCTAATTAATGCAATAGCAGTGTAATGTTTCTGTACATATTGGAGAAAACATAGATGATCTGAATTAAAGATTATTTTGAGGTTACCATGAACTTCAGATAGATCACTAATTCCCAGAATTAAATCTTGAAGGAAGTATCTGAAGGCCAGAGGCCAGAAGACTACTAGTACAGAAGTCCAATCTGAGGCATTTTTTATGTTTCTCAAATATCTAGATTTGGCAGGTATGATTTAGGAAGATAATAGGAATATAGTCTTTAGTTTAATTCTACAAATATTGTCTGAGTGGTGACTCCATGCTTTTGGAAATTCAACACAATGGATCCTGCCACTGGGTGTGGTAAGCAGTAACAATGGTTTCAGTTCAAAGGCTACAGGAATGACTGTTTTTTTTTTTTTCAATCGAATTGCATCTTTGGTTACACTGTGAGAGGAAGAAATGAACTTAACTGTTTCTGATTTTGATGCTTTCATGTAAAATGGCCAGGTTGAATCTCCCAGCAGAGCTTCGTAGTCCTCATGAACATGGGCCCTTCCTCTACCTCAACTGAAAGCACAAAGAAGATTTGTGATGTTTTTTTTCCCCAAAATATGTTTTCATGTTTGTACTCTCATGGCCTTGTTCCAGACATGGCAACAGTTGGAACAAAAGAACTCTATGCATGTTATGGTTGGTGCATGTCAAAACTCATGGTCATTTCATTTTGGGAAATTTGCTTACCATGTGAATTTTTCTCATGGTGGACTTGGCTAAACTCTTTCAGAAATACAAGCAGATGTTCCATCTGCCCAGCCTATATTGAGGAAGTTCCTGAAATGTGGTTGGAACTTCTGCCTTGACTGCATCAATTCATTGCAGAAGGCCTCCCTTGGGGAGTGTTTATCTTGCCTTTTCTATACTGTGATCTCTTAAGACAATTATATTGGGACCCCATTGGCAGCTGGACAAGCTAGTTTCCAAGATGAAGGAACTGGTGCCCCACCTGAACATGATCCTACTGAAGAACCCAAAGGTGCTGAAGATCCTAAGAAATGGGTACCATATCACCTCTTCCCACTAACAAAGGAAGAAAAAGCAGTTATGCAATGGGCTGTATATCCAAGAAGGGGGTTATTTGAATTATGGAACATAAAATTGTCATGTTTCACTGTCCTGACTACACATAGAATCACATCTGATCTTTAATGAAAACTACTGATGTGCCTGTGTCATGGCCCAGACAATGAATTCTCAAAATTCTAAGTATGTTAGAATTACCTAGGGATATTGTTAGAATTTCACTGTACTCAAAGTGTGATCCCAAATTGTGGGAAGCATACTTTTAGCAGCAAGAACACAGAGCAACTGAATCTAAACTTTCTGGATAAGAGACAAAGGAAAATAATGTTAAATCTTCTAGGTAAAATTCTTCTGTAAACCTATACTTCTCTAATTAAATAATTAAAAATAAATAAATCTCCCAGGTAAATCTATTACACAGGGCTGTCATACTTTGCCAACAATTACTTTAGGTAATTTTAGCCGTTTGTTTTAAAAAATAATTAAAAACTGCCCTGGGACCGAATGCAACTGGAAAATCACCTTTCTTTTTAAGATTTTTGTCAGAAAGTGTAACAAAAATAAAGGACATCTTAATTTCCAATGAAACATATCTTGTGTAATTTATCCAAGCCTTAACAAATACCCACATAAGAATTATGATTCATCACCTTACTTCATACAATATTTATCCCTTATTAATCCTAATTAATTTTGGTGGTTTGAGAAAAGTATGAAGCCCATGTGCTTGCATTCGATTTGATTTATGAACCAAAAATGAAATTAACCACACAGTCTCTTTATTGGTATTTTTGTTTCATATTTCTTAAATTTGCTTATCCTGAGTTTGGATATGTTTGAAAACACAAGTATAACTTACATGATGAAAATCATGAATTTTATATCCCATAGAAAGAATGAATAATTTGTGTGTAAACTTAGAATTTCCCCTTCTCCATGTAGAATCACAACTTAGATGATTCTCCTTTGCTTCCTTCTTTATATTATGTATGATCAATTTAGCTCTCTTCAGTCACAATGTATTATTGTTTTAGATGACCCCAAGAGATCAGGAATTCTGTAGAGAGGGTGAAAAATCAGAAATCATGAAAGAATACACATCAACTTCAAATTATTAATTTGAAATTATTTGCTTTCTTCTCTTTACTGTATACTCATTGTATTTCATATTCAAAATCAAACCACAGTCTAACTCTCAATATGGTTGTCTCAATGCCACAAATAAAACACTCAAAGTCACCTAAAAACAGTACCTTGTTCTATCAGAAGTCTTTACACATTGTCCTGGATGAACAGGATGGAGAAATGATTTGTCTAGGGACATCAGGAAAGGGATAAACTGTTGAGGAGGAACCTGAGTTTATTGGAATTTCTGCAGGTCAATCCTTCCAGTTTAAAGGTTTCTAAGCAGAGAAGGAAGGCTGACCATGTACCTATGAATTTAAACTGATTATGAATATTCTTGTGAGGATCAGGTAGTCACAATGTCCTTAGGTATCAGGAGACATAAATGTTTCCAGAATTGAGCAGTGAACACATCAATGTGTTTTGTACCTCTTGTGGGTATTTCAGGAAGTAGAATGGAGACAAGATGCATGGATAGGAACAGGGAGTAGAAAGCCTCTTTGTAAATGTCTACAGGGCACCACTTAGGGGTTTGCTGTGAGAGAACTTAGAGCACATTTTATTATTTAACTGAGCAAATATTATTAAATTGTCTAAAATTCTCACTCAAAACCTAAAACATGTTCAGGCTTATTATATTTGTAGAATAATTGCCAAAATAAGTGGAACACTTTTTAATGACAAACAATAAAAACATGAAATTTCATTTGGGTTTTAGTAAGATAGATGGATGGATGAATTGATAAACGTTTAAGTAATCTTTTTTATTTTTACTGGGAGTTCCCAGGGATTGAACCCGGGTCCCTACATATGGGAGGCGGACGCCCAACTATTTGAGCCACATCCGTCCCCTGCTTAAGTATTGATAAATACTTAAAATAATCTTCTGTTTAAATACATTAGCTAAAATGAGAATATTTTTATATCATAAATGAGTGGAGAGTAAATATTAATAACACTGAAAATTTTACTTCTGAAAGAGTCTGTCAGAGTTTATGAGATTTTAAAAACATCATTGGATTTACTAATGGAAAAACATGAAAGGTACACGATGTATATAAATTAATATTCCTAAGTAGAATGCTCAGATTTAATTTTGCATATTAAATACATTTTCTCCCACAGGTCAGTTAATAAGCATTGGTCACAAGCATTGCTTTGAGAAATTTACAAACATTCAAATAGAAATGTCTGAAAAAACATTATATTTTTACTTGATATCAAATGTATAAAATATAACAGATTTGGGATGATTATTTTTTAATTAATAAAATAATATATACAATAGTAAAAGTTGCTGGTTCTCAGTTTTGGGGGGAGGGGTTATGTTAGAGTTCTCTATACGGGTTTTGTGTTATTTTTGCAACTGTCTTGGAAGTTTGAAATTTTTTCAAAATTAAAAGTTTTTTAAAGAAAATAATAAAGAGTACATAATAAAAAACTACAAAAGGCAAATTTTGAGTTAAAGTGATTTTTCATAATTTTCTTCAATATATCCATAATTCAAAAAATTAGGCAAATTATGGGCACAAGTGGCCCCTGCTTCCATTCCTCCTTGCTGATCCCTAGTTCCACCATTGCTGTGGAAGCTGGATCTGTGTGCTGAGGACGCTGGAGACCATACCTTAAATGACTTTACATGAAGCAATGGAAGAGAAGGTTGTGACATATTCCTGGGTTTCACTTCCAGTTGCAGACTCCACCCATCTCCTGCTTGGAGCTCATACATCCCACACAGTCACCGAGGCCCACAGAAAACAGGTCATGACTATGGAACATTATAGGTAAATTGGTCACAATTTTTAGAGTTGTGTGGTTTCCAGTTTGCCTTCATGAGACACAAGTGCTTGACATGTGTCTTTGCTTTGGATTTGAAATGAAGAGAGAATCCAGCAAAACCAGCAGATGATGACCATTGAAATGAAAGACAACTTAATTTAATCACCTAAATGTAATCTAGCCCCCTCTCATTCCATCACCCTGCACTCAATTCTCCTAATTTTTCATTCTCCCTCTGCAAATACTGATCAAATAAGTCATCTAAACCCATATGGAATCCTTTTTGAAGAGAACAAAAATGTTTAAGTAAAAGAAATGTATCATTTTTTACAACAGGTTAGAAAAAGAAATATCTTTAACTTTTTTTTTTTGGAAATAACTTTTACTTTTGATTCTTGAACTGACTAACTAAAACAGAACCTTGACTAGCTGACTTATTAGAGGGGCACCACTTGAGGGTTAATTTACCAAACTTCTAAACCTGGACTTTGGCAATTGAAATAAAAAGCCCTTTTAAAGAAATGACCATGGACTAGTGAGTGTGATTTTAGAAAAGAATGCTGTTGATTTAAATAATTTTTTAAAACCTAAACCTGAGGTTTTACTTTTCCAAAAAAAGTATTTTAAAACTACCCCCATTCATTCGGTAAAGATTAATATTGATACCAAATATTTGGTATTAAAAGTTTCTGTTCTGATTGTAAATCCCATCAACAGACATAATATTCAATATCCAACTGACAATGATATTATGGAAACATTTTTTGTATTAATAGGGAAAAAAAATCTCTCAGTAAAAAATGTTTGCTTTATTTGTGGTAACATTTGTAATTCTTCCAGATTTAAATCAAAACCTGATTGAGTTAAAGATGAGCAGCAGGATATGAAGAAGGTGGGAGGAGGGACCCTCTATATAAAAGCACTGTATAATTTGATCTCTCTCCAGAACTGAGCTGTCAGTGGAAGAAGCTGGAGAACCAAGGTGAGAAGAGATGAGTCCAGACTTATGTAATTGTTTTTTTACTTCTCAGATTTCTATGAAGCACAGATTTGAGAAATCAATTTCCACAGAATGGAGAAAATTATCACTTCTGCCAACTCAATGCCAGGTTCAGCATATACCCTTAGTGATGCTTGGTCCCCCTTCTCCAGGAGCAGTTGTCAAAACCTAGATTTCAATATCCAAATAGAATAAATGAATATTTATCATTTTCCTTAATCAAATCACAGGTTAGGCCACTCTAACAGAGGTGATTTCCACTATTGACTTCAACCTCTCAGTTGCTGTTATAGATTTTTACTGCAGTCAGGTTGGACCATTTGGGAGAATCTAGACCAACGATTTCAATAGAAAAAACTATGACCTATGCATGTAATTATAAATTTTTGTGTAGCCATATAATGAAAGTTTACAAAAATTCTTAATATTAATTTTAATATCCAAAATATTTTTTCAACATGTGATCAATTTTTAAAGTGTTTTTAATGAAATAGTCCACATTCTGTTTTTCCTATTATATCTTCCAAATCTTGGTTTATTTTACCCTTTTAGCACATTGTAATTCAGTGAATTAAGTCATTGAACACATGAGATGTGTTCAATGACTGCATGTGACTAATGGCTTCCCTATTGTACAGCCCAGTCTAGACACTTCCATGACTTTAAATTAAAGCTGAATGATGAATCCTGTCCTTTGTTCCATCTAGCTTTTTAATTATCAGTATTTCAGGGTCATGAGTTCCACATTTGTGTTTGTATTTATAATTTATCTTCATTACTTCCTACTAGGGGTGGCAGATTCTCTAAGCACGGTAAGAGAAATCCCCAAAGCAAAGATTGGGAATTGGGCATTTGCAAGGAATCTGTTTCTTGATAAAAGGAAATTCTTCTATCTTGAGAATGTGGCTTCTGGACTCTGGTTCTACTAAGTGGAAAGCTCTTCTCAGCCAGCACAAAACATTTTACTCATCTCCAAGTAAGCCCTCAGTTACACTGAGTAGGGATTTTTATGAATATGGATGTTGAAAACATTTCCTTTTATGACATTATCAATGGGTCCCATATTTTTACATTCACCAAAATTTCTGCTGTAGAACCACTACACCCATTTTTTGTTCCTACAAATCCTGTTAAGGATGATCAAGGCTTCTTGAGAATCTGCCCTGTGATGAATCTGTGCACAGGCACTGTTCCTTTTTATCCTAAGCAAAGTAAATAAAACTTGGCACACAACACATTTATATTTTAAAAATGACTTAGTTAAATCTTTTCTGCTCATTTCATTCCTGGTACATAAATACAGTAGAAAATATGACTATTTCATGAATCATGAACATAAATTAAGAAGATGAATTTGGAAAAATTACATTTCAAATATTAAGTATTGCCATGGTTATGTTTTATGTGTCTTAGGTTTACAATTCCATTACAATAAATGTCATGAACTTTCATATCAATTTCTGATAATTTTCTTTAATATTTTCTGTAAGAAACATGTTTGTTCTGAAACTCATAAACAAAATAAATATTTTGGATTTTACTCACCAGATTTTTTCTTTTCTTTAATTTTAATTTATTTTATTTTTAAGAAGCTTTAAATTACATAAATATTAAATCAAAAAAGTAGGTGATACTCATATACCCCACCACTCCTCCTACCATACTTTCCCACATTAACAACATCTTTCTTAGTGTGGTACATTTGTTACAACTAATGACCACATATTGAAGGATTGTACTAGCCAAGGACTGTAGTTTACATTATAGTTTACACTTTGCACCACAGAATTTTATAGATTTTGACAATATGTATAATGGCCTTTATCTGTCATTGCAATGTCATTCAGGACAATTCCAATGTCCTAAAAATGCCCTATGTTACACATATTCTTCCTTCTCCCTCCTCTTAGAAACTCTCATGACAACTACCTTTATATTAATGATATAAGTTCTTCCATTGCTGGAATAGTAATAACTCTACTTTTGTCCATATTTGCATTCCACCCTTATGTTTGTTCATTCCTCAATTTTGAGAATTTTAGGATGATGATGCCTACTCTGTTTCTGATTGAGAGGGGGACTTAGATCCCATGGGGCAGATGGATAGAATTTTCTTGCTTTCAGTTGTAGATACTCTCTTTTTTTGGTATGGGCATTATCCATCATCATTCTTTTGTTATGTTTCCTGAGTGAGCCCACTGAACTGGAGAGTAGGTGTTGAATCTCTGCTGAGATTCAAGACTCAACCAGCATATGAACAGAATGAAAATTTAATTTTCTGGGAGATGTATTTAATGGATGTAGTGTTAATAATAGGTTCAAATAAAAGAGGCAGAAGAGCCATGTGTAGGAAAATTATAAATGAGTCTAACTCTGTTACATTGAGGAGCATACATTCCAAAGTAAGGCCAACTGACAGGATGCTGAGTTCCTGAAGTTGTCTACACTGTCTATAGTGTCTGAATTTCTCTAGAGTCCTCAGGAACCCTGCTGTTTTAAACACTGTTTACTGTGGCAGTCAATGAGATCCTGCTGAGATGTGTGTAACTGTAACCTCTGGAATGACCTCCAGACCCAATTTGAAATCTCTTAACCATAAAAACACATTTGTATTTAATATTTCCCACTTTTGTTCTGGTCTTTTTCCAAATGCATCACTACTTGGCACTTGATAATCCCTTGGCATCAGGGAGCTAATCCCTGGCAGCTATGCCCCCTGCTGGGGGGGAAGGTAGTTCATTTCTATGCTGAGTTTGGCCTAGAAAGGCCATATTTGAGAAACAAGGAGGCTTTAAGAAGGTAACTCTTCTGCAGTATATAATACTATTCTAAGTTTTAATTTCAGAAGAACAAACGCCATTAGCAAAGGCTTTTTGAAATTGTCAGTCCTCCTTCACTAGGCACTGCCCATGTACTCTAGGGATTCTTGCCACTCTATTAGAGAATGTAGCAGGACTTCCCAGGATGGGAATTCAATATTCTTTGGGTTATTGTGTGGTTCTCCACCCAAAAAGATAATGCTCCATTTCTACATGAATACATTTCTATGCCATAGAGGCAAGCCCCAGGTGTACCCCTCCCCACACACTCACCCATTACAATGGCCCACACCAGTGATCCTCCCTTGATACAGTTGTGATCAAAAATCTCCCGTAAAACAAGGCGAAAAAATAAAAAATGAAAATAAGAAAATAAAATAAAAATAATAACAAATAAAATACAAAAATAAAAAATAAAGAACTAAAATAATGTTTTCATTTTGTCTTTCATCACCATAAGATCTATTATCTTTCATGTAGAGTGACAATTTCTTCATGTATATTCCTCCAGTGTCTTCTTATTTTTGCTTTATCTTCAAAGAAGCTTTAGGTTTTATAAAAGTCACATAGAAAATATAAGGGATTCCCATATACCCTACCCCTCCCCTTCTCCCACTCTCCCCTATTAATAACATTTTACATATGCATGGTACATTTGTTACAATTGATGTACAAATATCGGTCAATAGTTTACATTATGGTTTACATTTTTCACCGTACACTTTTATAGGTTTGGCCGATATCCATCATTGAAAGATCATGCAGAACAATTCCAAATTCCTAAAAATGCCCTATGTTTCATCTTTCTATTTCTACCCACCCCTTTCAAAACATATGGTAACCATTAAGGTTCAAGTTTTGAAAAATAAGGTTCATATATACATGCAATAATATTGAGGGCTTGATGTATTGGTGTCTTTTCTTTCATTAGGGACTGCCTATGTTCTTGAGAGTTTATTGTCCATCTATTTGAGAACATAGAAGGACCTCCCATTATGAGAGCTTAATATTTTCTTATTTATTGTGTGGGCCTCTACCCACTGAGATAGCACACTATGACAAGATGAACATTTTCATATTCCAGAGAAGATGCCCCAGGTGTGCCCTATCCCACATATCCCAACACACCCAAAGCTGTTCACAAGAAACCCTCCCCTGCTGTATTTTCCAAAAGAATATTTCCACCATTGCAATTTTAAGCACAGACCTGAAAATCCCCAAAATTCACTTGCTCCTTCCTCCAGCCCCCCACCCCAGTTCCATGGAGAGTCCAACCCAGCCCTATCCCCTTACTCTCCCTTAAAATCCAGCACCATTGAACCAAATCACTTCACTTAACAACTATCTTCCCCAACCAGTGCCCAACCACCACCTTCCACCTTAACATAGATTTTGCCCATATTGACATTGCTCACCACCCTCTACTCCCTTTCTTTCTCCTGATAACCTATCTTCCACACTCTAGCTCTACGGGTCTGCTCAATTTCCTTAAGTCATATCAGTGAGGGCATGCATTATTTGTCCCTCAGTGACTGGCTTACTTCAATGAACATAAGGTCTTCAAGAATCTTCCATGTTTCATCCATGTGTTAACACTGCATTCCTTCTTACAGCTCAGTAATATTCCATTGTATGTATATACCACATTTTGCTTATCCATTCATCTGTTGATGTATGCTTTGGTTGCTTTCAAATTTTAGCCATAGTGAATAATGCTGCTATGTACATTGGTGTGCATAAAACTGGTTGTGTCCCATTCGGACTGCTGGATCATATGTCAGTTCTATAGTTAACTTCCTATAGAACCACCAAACTGTCTTCCACAAAGGCTGCATTATTCTATATTCTCACCGGCAGTTGATGATTGTTCCTTTTCTCCAACATTCTCCTTAACACTTGTAGTTATCTGTTTTTTAACAGTTGCCAATCAGATAGATGTAAGACTGTATCTCATTGTAGTTTTCATATGCATTTCCCTAATAGATAGTGTTGTTGAGCATCACTTCATGTGCTTTTTAGCCATTCATATTGCTTCCTTGGAGAAGTCTCTATTCAAATCTCTTACCGATGTTTTAAGTGTTTTCTTTCTTACTTTTTTTTTTTTTGTCTTTTTTATTTTTGAGATGTAAGATTTCTTTATATATGCTGGATATTAGGCCCTTATCAGATAAAAGATTACCAAACATTTTCTCCCACTGAGAAGGATGCCTTTTAACTTTTTTGACAAACTCCTTTGAGGCATAAAAATTTTTAATTTTGAGGAAATCCCATTTATCTGTTTTTTCTTTCCTTGCTCATGTTTTGGTTGTAAAGTTAATGAAACCATTTCCTACTACAAGGTCTTGTATATGCCTCCTAATTTCATCTTCTTAGAGCTTTATGGTCTGGGCTCTTATATTTATGTCTTTGTTTTATCTTGAGTTAATTTTTATATAGGGCATGAGATAGTGATTCACTATCATTCATTTCTTTACGGATATCCATTTCTCCAAGCACCATGTGTTGAAAATGCCATTCAGTCTCAATTGAGTGGTCTTGGTGGCCTTGTTGAATATCAGTTCACTGTATATGTGAAGAACTATATTAGAATTCTCAATTCCATAACATTGGTCAGTATGTCTAACCTTGTGCCATGCAGTTGTACCATGCAGTTTTGACAACTGTAGCTTTATAGTATGCTCTAAAGGCAGGTAAAAATAGTCCTAATTTTTATAGGGATTGTGTTAAATCCGTAAATCAATTTGGGTAAGTTAGACATCTTAAATATGTTTAGTCTTCTAATCCATGAACATGGAATATTCTTCCATTTGTTTAGGTCTTCTTTGATTTTCTTTAATAATGTTGTATACTTTTCTGTGTACACATCTTTACATCTTTAGTTACATTTATTCATATGTATTTGATTCTTTTAGTTGCTATTTTAAATGGAACTTTTTTCTTCATTTCCTCCTTAGATTGCTCATTATGGTAGACATAAAAGCTACTGATTTTTTGCATATTGATCTTTTATCCTGCTACTTTACTGAACTTGTTTATCAGCTCTAGAAGCCGTGTTGTAGATTTCTTAGGTATTTCTATGTATAAGATCACGTCATCTGCAAATATTGAAAGTTTTAATTCTTCCTTTCCAATTTGATTGGCTTTTATTTGTTTTTCTTGTCTAAGTGTTTAAACAATTATTTCTAATACAGTGTTAAATAAGACCAATGACAGTGAGCATCTAATCTTGTTCCAGATCTTAGCGAGAAAGCCTATAGCATTCACCATTAAACATACCATAAATCGAGGTTTTCATGTATACCCTTTATCATGTTGAGGAAATTTCCTTTGAATCTTTTCTTTTAAAGTTTTTTTTTTTTTAATCAAGAAAGGAGGCTGTATTTTTTTTACATGAGTTTTCAGAATGATCATGTGGTTTTTTCTTTCAATCTGTTCATGTGGTGTATTGCATTGTTGATTTTCTAATTATCTTTGCATACCAGGGATGAAAACTATTTGGTCATGGTTTATAATTCTTTTGCTGTGTTGTTGAATACAATTAACAATTATTTTGCTTAGAATTTTAGCATACAATTTCATTAAAGAGATGGGTTTGTAGTTTTCCTTCCTTTTTGCATCTTTATATGGCTTTGCTCTTAGGGTGATGTAGGCATCATAGGATGAGTTAAGCCATGTTCCTACCATTTCTAATTTTTGGAGGCATTTAAGCTGGATTGATGTGTGTTCTTTCTGGAATGATTGGTAGAATTCACTTATGAAACCATCTAGTCCTGGTCTCTTCTTATTTGGGAGGTATTTGATGACTTATTCAGTCTTTTTACTTGTGGTTGGTCTGTTGAGTTCATCAATATCTTCTTTTGTCAATATAGGCTGATTGTATGTTCTAGAAATTTGTCCATTTCATCTAAGTTATCAATCTTGTAGGTGTAGAATATTTTTAAGTATCCTCTTATCATATTCTTTATTTCTGTGGGATCAGTGGTGATATCCCCTCTCATTTTTTATTTTATGTGTGTGTACCTTCTCCCTCTTTTTTCCTTTGTTAGTCTATCTAACAGTTTGCCAATTTTACTAATCTTCTCAAAGAACCAGCTTAAAATTTTTTTCTAGTGTTTTTTAGACTCCATTTCATTTATCACTGCTCTAATCTCTGCTATTTCCTTCTTTATGCAGGCTTTGTTATTAATTTGGTGTTCTTTTCCTTGTTCCTCCAGGTGTGCAGTAAGGTCTTTGATTTTTAGCTCTTTTTGCTTTTAAATTAAAGCATTCATGGCTATAAATTTCCCTCCCAGCACTGCCTTTGCTGTATCCCATAAGTTTTGATATATTGTGTTCTCATTTTTATTCATTTCAAGGTAGTTACTGATTTCTTTTGCAATTTTCTCCTTTTAAGGCTGTGATGGTTAGCCTAATGTGTCAACTCTGCCAGGTAATTGTGCCTAAATATTTGGTCAAGCAAGCACTGGGCTAATTGTAATACAAAAACATTTATGGACTTTAGTCATCAGTGATTTTACTGCATAGAGGCTGATTGCATCTATGATCAACCGGGGAGATTGCTGTCAGCAATGAGTGATATTTTATCCAATGAGTTAAATGCCTGAAAATGGAAAATGATTACAGCAGAGAGAATTTCTCAGCTGCATAAGTAAGTTTACTTATGCATAAGTGTGTCCCATGAGGACATATGCTATTCTTTGAAAGAATTGCAAGAGTTTTCCAACTTGCATAGACAGAAATCATTGGAATATGTGTGGGAATGGATAGGAAGAAAGTTTCATGACTATTGCATTCCTTGTTGCTGTAACTGGTCATGGGGATAAAGTTCATATTTATCATTGGCATCTTCCACTACCCATTCCACATTCCCTTTATCCTCAGCAAGCAGTTCAGCTGCCTGTGGTTCTTTGTCTGGTGCTGGGACCAAAACTTTCATTTCTGAAGATTCTGGGCCATTGTTAAATCTCCTTCAATTGGGTTGTTGCAATTTTCCATGGACTTAAATCACAGGGCATGGTGGTATTAAGGGACTCCCTAGAGGATCTCCTGTATTCCAGACAAACTCATCTTTACCTCCAATATGTAGATGCAGTCTTATTTCCCCTTGATAGTCAGGATCAATCACCAAAGCCAGTATAGTAATTTTCTTCTTTGTCTCTTGACTCAGAGCTAAGAGGAACCCAAAGTGGCCAGGCAGAAGTCCTAACTTCCAGTTCAATGAAATCATTGTTATGTTCCCTGGTGGCAGCACTTTTCTTTTTGAAACTAAGACCTGTAGAACAGCAGAGCATAAGATTTCAGTGCCACAAAGGAAATATTTTCCTCTCATTTCCACTCCTTAATTCCTGGACCCATGAATCCTGGCTATGGGAGAAACAGCAACATAGAGTGGACACTGATTTAGAGCATACATAGCCTCCTGGAGAACATTGCTCCAGTCCTGCAAGGTAACGCAACCTAGTTGGTGCCATAGTGGAGTCTTCAAAAAGCCATTCCACCGTTCTATCAATTCAACTGCTTCAGGATGATGGGGAACATGATATGATCAGTGAATTCTGGGCATGTGCCCATTCCCACACACCATTTGCTGTGAAATGACTTCCTTGATCTAAGGCAATGTTGGGTAGAATGTCATGGCTGTAGATAAGACATTCAGGAATTCCATGAATGGTAGTTTTGGAAGAAGCATTGCATGCAGGAAATGCAAACCCATATCCAGAGTATGGGTCAATTCCAGTTAAAACAAATGTTGCCCCTTTCATGATGGAGTTTGTCCAATGTAATCAACTAGACACCAGGTAGTAGACTGATAAACTTGAATTATTGTGCTATATCAGAGGCTGAGTGTGGGTCTCTGTTGTTGGTATATTGGGCACTCAGCAGTGGCTGTGGCCAAGTCAGCCTTGGTGAGGGGAAGTCCATGTTGCTGAGCCAATGCATAATATCCATCCATACCTCCATGGCCTCTTTGTTCATAAGCCCAAAAAGCAATGACAGGAATGACTGGGGAAGCAGGCTAAGATTTAGCAACAGAGTGGGTGAATCAGTGTACAAATGCATCTCTGGCTATTTCCCTTTCTAAGCAAAAATGAACAACCAGAGGCATTACTCAAAATTCTGCCAAGTGGGAGCATTAACCCTCACCACTGTCATTCAGGGATTTCCCAGAAAAGTGGCACAGTGTTCTGGCTGTTCACTTTTGAGGGTATATGAATATCTTGCAGAACCTTCTGTAAAACAAGCCTGAGTTTTCTCATTCTAGGTCAACTGAATATAAGGGACTCCCCAAGAGGTCAAAGCTGTAGGCTGGGAAAGAGAAGGTAACATGGCAGTGGTGGTGACCATCACAATTTGGGCTACATATCATGTAACTTACTTGTATCTTCAGGACCTGCTCAAGCATTCTCTCGTATATATCACTTCCACTTTATTATGGAGTGCTGCCATGCGCAACCAACTTTATGGTTTGGTGGGTCAGACAATACCCAGTTCATGATAAGAAACTCAAGTCTCATGGACTTGATGCTCCATGGTTAAGTGTTCAATCTCTACTATAGCCCAGTAGCAGGCCAAAAGATGTTTCTCAAAGAAGAGTAGTTATCTGCAGAGGATGGCAAAGCTTTGCTCAAAAATCCTAAGGGTCTGTTTTATGATATTCCTATAGGGCAAGGCTAAAAGTTCCAGACAGCATCTTTATTTGCCACTGAAACTTCTAGTACCATGGGATCTGCTGGGTGATATGGCTCACCTGAAAGTGCAGCATGCACAGCAACATGGACTTGTCACAGAGATTTCTCTTCTTCCAGTTCACAATCAAACCAGCAGCTCTCCTGGTTAATTGGCAAATGGCCTGGAGTGGAACATACAAATGAGTAATGTGTTGTATCTAAAATTTGAACAGACCAACTAAGTGTTGAACTTCTTTTCTAGTCAAAGGAGAGGCAAGATGCAATAGCTTATCCTTCATTTTAGAAGGGATATCTCAAAACATCCCACACCACTGGACACCTGGAAATTTTACTGAGTTGGAAGGCACCTGAATTATTGTTCAATTTATCTCCCAGCTTCTCTCACACAAATGCATAATCAATAAGTCTAGGATCTTTGCTAATTCTTTCTTGCTAGTTCCTATCAACATGATATCATCAATATACCAGACCAGTGTGATGTCCTGTGAGAGGGAGAGATGGTCAAGTTTCCTGTAGACAATATTATGGCATAGAGATGGAGAGTTGATATATCCCTGAGGTAGGACAGTGAAGGTATATTTCTGGCCTTACCAGCTGAAAGCAAACTGTTTCTGGTGGTCCTAAGTAGTGGCAATTGAGATAAAAGCATTTATCAGATGAATACCTGCATACCAAATACTACAAAATGTGTTGATTTGCTCAAGCAATGATATCAAATCTAGGACAGCAGTGGCAACTGGAGTGACCACCTGGTTAAGTATATGAAAATCTACTGTCATCCTCCAAGATCCATCTGTTTTCAGTACAGGCCAAATAGGAGGGTTGAATGGGGATGTGGGGGGAATCACCACCCCTGCATCATTTAGGTCCTTGATGGTGGCACTAATCTCTACAATCCTTTCAGGAATATGTACTGCTTTTGATTTACTATTTTGCTAGGCAGGGGCATTTCTAGTGGCTTCCACTTGGCCTTTCCAAACATAAAAGTCTTCACTCCACAAGTCAGGGATCCAGTGTGGGGATTATGGCAGTTACTGAGTATGTCTATTCCAATTATGCAAACTGTAACTGGGGAAATAAAGACAGATTGGATCCAGGGACCCACTGGACCCACTGTGAGATGCACCTGACCTAAAACTCCATCAATCACCTGAATTCCATAAGCCCCTATTCTGACTGGTGAAACACAGTGACATTTTGGGTCTCCTGGAATTAATGTCACTTCTGAGCCAATATCTAATAATCCCCCAAATGTCTGAACATTTCCTTTCCCCCAATGCACAGTTACTGTGGTAAAAAGCTGTAGGCATCCTTGGGGATAGCTTGGAGTAAGATTAACAGTATACATTTTTGACAGTTTAATAGGATCCTTCCCTAAGGGAACCTGACCTTCTCCACAATCAAGGGGCTCTGGGTTGGTAAACTGTCTCAAATATGGCAATTGACTGAGGGGCTCTGATTCTCTGTATCTGTAATTCAAGTTAGGGTTTTTCTGGTTATACAGATCCAGAAGAAATTTAGTAGGTACCCCATCATATTTTAGCCAATGCCGTAAATCTATGCAACTGAGACTATTTGTTATGTTTCTTTGAATCTGTTTTCAATCTCAAACAAGCTAGGCCATCTATTGATCTATGTTTCCATCAGCCATACAGACATACTGTTAGTGCCATTTATAACACTTTGAACTAGTGTTGAATGCAGAACTTCTGCTTAGTGGGGCTATATCAATAAATTCAGCCTGATCTAACTTTATATTCTTTCCACCATTATTTCATACCCTTAATATCCATTAAATTAAAAGAATTTCTCAGCTGCATAAGTAACTTACTTATGGTAAGTTTACTACATAGATGGCTGATTACATATACGATCAACCAGAGAGATTGTCATCAGCAATGCATGACATTCTATACAATCAATTGAATGCCTTAAAATGATTTCAGCATTCAGAGAGAATTTCCAGCTCATCTTTGGACAAGCAATATCTCCCAGAAACTCATCAAGAACCTTCATTTTACTTTCATCAGAACACCTGGTTTGCAGCCTGCCTGTGGAATCTGGACTTGTGCAGCCCTACAGTCATGTGAGAGAATTTTATAAAATCAAAGGATCTCTTGTTGATCCTGTTTTACTAGAGAATGCTGACTAATACACCTACTGATAGTCTAAGAGTGAGTTGTTTAACTATCATATCTTTGTGCTTGTACTGGTTCTCTGCCCATTAATGATTCCCAGCTTCATTCTATTGTAGTCAAGAAATTACTTTGTATAATTTCAATCTTTTTTATTTGTTAAGTGTTGTTCTATGACCTAGCATGGGGTCTATCCTGGAGAATGATCCAATGAATATAATGTATATCCCATTGTATTTGGGTGTAAAGTTCTATATATGTTTATGAGGTCTAAGTCCTCTATGTATTATTCAAGGTTAAAGTTTCTTTATTGACCCTCTGTCAAGATGTTTGTTGAATGGTCACAATGGTGTATTAAATTTCCCCACTATAATTGTAGAGGCATCTATTTCTCCACTTTGATTTTCCATTGTTTCCCTCGTGGCTTTTGGGGCATCCTGGTTAGGTATATAAATATTTATGATCTTTCGTCTTGATAGATTATGCTTTTTATTAATGTGTAGTATCCTTCTGTGTCTCTTACAATAGTTTTGCATTTAAAGTCTGTTTTGTATGATATTAGCATAGTTATTTCAAGTTTTTCTTTGTTATTGTTTGCATATAAAATCATTTTCCAATAATTCACTTGCAACCTCCTTGTGTCCCTGGGTTTAAGGTGAGTTTTTTTTAGAGAGCATATAGATGGGTCATAGATCCTTCTCCATTCTGCCAATCTGTCCTTATTGATTGGAAAGTTTAATCCCTTAACATTCAATATTATTACTGTCAAAACTGTATTTACATTAGCCACATTTTCCTTATGTTTATATATTTCATGTTTTGTTTTTATTTTTCTTTTGATGTTTTTTGTTATTCTTATTTATACTCTTCTACACTCCCCTCAAGCCTTCTCTGTCCTGAAGAAGAGAGAAGGCTTTCAAGCTGCAGAACTCCCTTTAATAATTCTTGAAAAGCAGGTTTCAAAAATGAAAACTGTCAATTACTCATGCCTGTGGCTGGGAAAGGCCCATATACCACACCCTCAAAGTGAATACCTTGGTAAAACCTCTGTCTCACTGCAGCCACCTTAGTGGAGAAAGAACATTCTCAACCCTGGGAAGAAGAGTTCTCTGGCAGAGGGCAGAAACAGGTTTTGCTTCAGTGAGTTTGGCCACCCGAGTCCTCTTTGAATCTCATAAAAGAACCTAGCCAGCACTGAAGCAGACCCAGTGAGAGAAGAGGGGGTATCTGAGCAAGCAGGCTGTGATACCTGGACACATTGGGAGAGAGAAGAAGTAGGTCAGTGAGGGGTAGGCAGAGACAGGTGTCTAACTAGCCCTGGAGAGAAGGAAGCAGGAGAGACAGCCAGCAAACTGTTAGAAGCCCAATTCACCTGAGGGAAAGGGTCAGGGAGAACAAGATATGTTTTCACAAGCTTACCTAACATGTGGAGTGGTGTAGCTCATGTAGGAATGTATGCTTCATATATACTAGGTTTCAGATTCTATTCCAGGTACCTTCTAAGAGAGGTGATCCAAAAAGAGATCAATTGTGTCGTCATGCACCCAGCTTGCACTTTATTACAGGGAACAGATAAGACTGTGATTTTTGTTTGTTTGTTTTAGTTTTTTCAATTTGTTATCTTTTATTTTATCAATTTTTTTCTCTTTTTATTCTATATGTTATTCATTAAAACTGGGTATCTTACCTGTGGAAAGAAGACTGGAGGGTGATTGATTGATGAGCAGCAGGAGCCAAAGACATTTCCTAGTGGCCCAAGAGGGAAGGCTGTTTTTCTTTTGTTGTTGTTGTTGCTGCTGCTGTTGTTTTCTCTTGCATCTTCTTTTTACTTTTCATTATTTTTTATCCTTAGTTTCTTTATTTCTTTATTTTCTTTCATTTGTTCCTCTTTAACTACTTTTCTTTTACATCATCTTTCAGGTCTGTTTTTCTATTTTTTTCCTTCTTTCATTTTTTATTCCACATTTTTATTCCTTTGCATTTTTTATGCTATCTCACTCATTACTTATTTATTTTCTTGGACTTTTATGGTTCCTTTTCTACCTTTTTTATTATTACTATTAATCTTTTTCTCTTCTCTCCTTTTTTATAGTCTTAATATTTTTCAGGGGAACACAGACCACTAGGAGGATATGGAATAAGTGGAAGCATGTGTCAAAAAGGAACCATAATGTGAAACAAAACAAAATGGAAAACCAAAGTAAAAAGAGAAGCTAACCACCTAAATATGCCTATCAAGGTAAATCAATCCCTAGACAAAAATATTGAAAGCCATACTAAGAAACAGGAAGACATGGCCCACTCTAATGAACAAACTAAAAAAAGGAGGTGATGAAGAACACGGAACAACTAATTCAGGATATCCAAACAAATATTATGAATCAACTTAATGAAGTGAAGGAAGAGATACAGGATATTAAGAAGACACTGGGGGAACATATTGAAAAAATTGTAAAACATACATAAAAAGATATGAAAGGGAATTGTAGTAACATGGCATCTGTTAGCAGATAAGGCTCAGTGTTCTCACAAAAACAAGGGAGAAAAAGTCTAAAGCTGCCAGAGCGTCCTGCTTTGAGGTTCAGCAAACCAGGATAGCACTTCACAGATCCCAAGAAGTTGAGGGACAAAGAAGCCACAACAACAAACTATGATAGTAAACCTGCTGGCAGGTCTGGAAATTAAATGGAGAAAAATTGCTTTTAGAGCTCTCTTTACTCAACCCCTGGGACAAAGTCTGCACTTCATTACCAAGTCCCAGGCATGATTTTTGGTAACTTAAACTGAGCAATTTCAAAGACTTAGGATAAGTGGAACCAAATATCAAAGAACCATTAAAAAAATAATAACAATAAGCAAGAGAAAGAAATTGGCCATCATAGTAAATTCACCAACATATCAGATACCTAGATATCAGCAAAAAATTACAAGCCATACTAGGATACAGGAATAGATGGCCCAGACAAAAGAACAAAACAAATATCCTGAAGAGATTCAGGAATTGAGGCAATTAATGATAATCACACAACTCTCATAAATCATTTTAAAGACTTGAAAGAAAATACCACTAAAGACATAAAGGATATTAAAAAGACACTGGGTGAGCATAAAGAAAAATTTGAAAGTCTGCAAAGAAAAGTAAATGACACTATGGGAACGAAAGACATAATAGATGAGATTAAAAATACATTAGAGGCATATAAGTGCATATTTGAAATACTTGAAGACAGAATTAGTGATTTTGAAGACAGAACACTTGAACTGGAAAAGACAGGAGAACAGAAAGAGAAGAGAATGGAAAAAATAGAACAGGGATTCACGGAATTAAATGACAACATGAAATTCAAAAGCATATGTATTATTGGCATCCTAGAAAGAGAAGAAAATGGAAAAGGGACAGAAAGACTATTTGAGGAAATAATGACTCAAAACTTCTCTACCCTTTTGAAAAATGTATTTGTCAATGTCCAAGATGGATAATGCACCCCAAACAGAATAAACATGAATAGACCTAACCTGAGACACCTACTATTCAGGATAACAACTATCAGAGATAAAGAGAAGATTTTGAAAGCAGCAAGAGAAAAGCAAAGCAATACATACCACGGAAACTTGATAAGATTGAGTGCTGACCTCTCATCAGAAACCATGGAAGAGAGAAGAAAGTTGTATCATGTAATTAAGGTATTGAAAGAGAAAAAATGCCAGCCAAGAATTCTGTATCCAGCAAAGCAATCTTTCAAAAATGAGGGTGAGTTCAAAGTCTTCTCTGACAAACAAAAACTGATAGAATATGTTATCAAAAGACCAGAATTACAAGAGATACTAAAGGCAGTGCTGCAGACTGAAAGGAAAAATCAAAGGTGAGAAACTTGGAGAACAGTGTAAAAATGAAGAATATTAGAAAGTGAAAAATATTAAGACTCTAGTATGATATGACAACTGAAAGCCAAAGGTCAAAATAGATGAAGTAATTAATGCCTTTGCAGTTATAACATTGAATATTAATGGATTGAACTCCCCAGTCAAAAGACACAGACTTGATAGAATGGATTAAATAATATGACCTATCTACATGTTGTATATAAGAGACTCACCTCAGATGTAAGAACACAACCAGGCTAAAAGTGAAAAGTTGGAAAAAGATATTCCATGCAAATACTAACCAAAAAAATAAATAAATAAAAAGATGGAGTAGCAATACTAATATTAGACAAAATAGATTTTAAATGCAAAACTTTTATAAGGGATGGAGAAGGTCATTATACATTAATAAAAAGGACAATTGAACAAGAAGAAATAAATATTCTAAATATTTATGCACCTATCTTAAGTGCCCCAAGATACATGAGGCACACACTGTCAAAGCTGAAGGGAGAAATAGATGCCTCTACAATAATAGTTGGAGACTTCAATATGAAATTCTCAATTTTGGATAGAAATTCTGGACAGAGGATAAATAAAGAAACAGAGTACTTGAATAATATGATAAATGAATGAGACATAACAGATATCTATAGATCATTGAACCCCCAACAGCAGGGTATAACTTCTTTTTAAGTGCTCATGGATCCTTCTCCAAGAAAGACCATATATTGCATCTCAAGGCAAGTCACAATAGATTTAAAAAGTTTGAAATTATACAAAATATTTTCTCTGATCATAAAGGAATGAAATTGGAAATAAATAATGAACAAAAAAAAGGAAAATTCATAAATATATGTAGAATAACAACACACTCCTAAACAACCAGTGGGTCAAAGAAGAATTGCAAGAGAATTTAGAAAATATCTTGATATGAATGAAAATGAGAAAAAAACATAGCAAAACCTATGGGACACCACAAAGGCAGTGCTGAGAGGAAAAGTTATAGCTTTCAATGCTTACATTAAAAAAGAAGAAAGAGCAAAAATTGAAGCTCTAATTGCACACCTGGAAAAAATTGAAATTGAACAGAAAACTTATCCCAAACCAAGCCAAAGGAAAGAAATAGTAAAGATCAGAGCAGAAATCAATGAAATTGAAAACAAAACAAAACAAAAAAACAATAGAGAGAATCAATAAAACCCAAAATTTGTTTCTTTGAGAATATCAACAAAATCGACAAACTCTTAGCTAGACTGTCAAAGAGAAAAAGAGAAAAGACACAAATAAATAAAATAAGAAATGAGAGGGGGTACATTACCATTGACCCCATAGAAATAAGAGAGATCATAAGAGGATACTATGAACAACTTTATGCCAAAAAACTAGAAAATGTAGATGAGATGGACAAATTCCTGGAAACACATGAGCCACCTATGCTGGCTTTAGAAGAAATAGAAGACATCAACAAAACAATAACAAGTGAAGACATTAAAACAGTCATCAAAACCTCCCAAAATTGAAAATCCCAGGACCAGATGGTTTCACAGGTGAATTCAACCAGTCTTTCAAAGAGGATCTAATACTGATCTTATTCATGCTCTTCCAAAATATTGAACAGGAAAGAATGCTACCAAATTCATTCTATGAAGCCAACATCACTCTTATATCAAAAACAGAAAAAGATACTAGAAAAAAAAAAAAAGGA
>JAQZBX010038494.1:0-23431 GCA_029593785.1 Cabassous unicinctus | reverse complement strand
CTAAAAAGATATGAACAGGGAAGCGGCTGTGGCTCAATCAATAGGGCTCCCATTTACCACATGGGAGGCCCTGGGTTCGATTCCCGGGGTCTCCTGGTGAAGGCAAGCCAGCCCGTGCGGGGCGGTGAGCTGACGCAGCAAGATGATGCAACAAAGGGAGACAACCAGACACAGAAAAACGCACAGCGAGCACAAGCAGCAAGGGGGGGATAGATAAATAAATAAATAAAATCTTAAAAAAAAAAAAAGATATGAACAAAATCCATCAACCAATGAATGGATAAACAATATGTGTTATATACATACACTGGAATAACAGTAAACAGAAACTAGAATATTAGTTACTAATGGCTGGTGTGGGAGGTAGGGAATGGGGAGTTAATGCTTAAATTGTACAGAGTTTCTCTTTGGGGTGATAGAAAAGTTTTGGTAATGGACTATGATGATGGTAGCACAACATTGTGAATGCAATTAACAGCACTGAATTATATATTTGGACGTGATTAAAAGGGGAAATTTTAGGTAGTATATATGTTACTAGAATAAAAATTTAAAAAGCAAACAAACACAGGATTGTACAACACAAACAGGGAACCCTAATGTAAATCATGGACTATAGTTAATAGTACAATCATCATAATATTCTTTCATCAATTATAACAAATGTACCACACTAATGCAAGATGTTAATGTGGAGGAGGCTGGTATATGGGAACTATGTTGAGACAATGAAAAGACAAGTCACAGACTAGGAGAAAATATTTGCAAAACACATATCTGAACAAGGACTTGTATCCAAAAATATACAAGGAATACTTAGAACTCAACAATAAGAAAACAAACAACCCAATTACAAAATGAGCAAAAGAACAGAAACCTCACCAAAGAAGATATGCAGATGACTAAAAAGTATGTAAAACGATGCTCAACATCATATATCATTAGGAAATTGCAAATTAAAAACAATGATGAGATATCTGTACATACCTGTTAGAATAGCTAAAATCCAGAATACAGACAATACCAAAGTTTGACCAGGATATGAAGCAACAGAACCTCTCATTTCATTGCTAGTGAGAATGCAAAAAGGTACAGCCACTTTGGGAGTACAATCGGGCAGTTTCTTACAGAGCTAAACATAAACTTACTTTATGGTCTAGCAATTGCACTCCTAGAATTTATTTCCATACAAAACTCGTACATGACTGCTTACAGCAGCTTTCTTCATAATTGCCAAAAATTAGAAGCAACTCAATAAGTGAATGGATATAAATACTGTGGTACATTTCATACAATGAAGTATTATTCAGCAATAAAAAGAAATGAGCTATCAAGCAATGAAAAAATTTAGAGGAACCTTAAATGCATATTGCTAATAAGTGAAAAAAGTCAGTTTGAAAAATGTACATATTGTATGATCTCAACAATATGACACTCTGGAAAAGGCAAAGCTATAAAAACAGTAAAATGATCAGTGGTTGTCAGGGGTTCCAGGAAGGGGGCAGGAACATGGGACTTTTAGGGCAGTAGAACTATTCTGCATGATATTGTCATGGTGGATACATAAAATTATACATTTGTCAAAACCCATAGAACTGTACAACACAAAGAGTGAACCCTTATGTAAACTATGGTCTTAATCAATAATAATAATTAATTCAGTTCATCAATTGCAATAAATGTGCCACATTAATGCATGATGTTAATTAGAGGAGAAAATGTATAGGGAGGGGAGGGGGCATATGGGAATTCTCTGTACTTTCTGCACAATTTTTCTGCAAACCTAAAACTACTCTAAACATAAAGTATTTTTAAAAACCACGTACAACATATTTTTTAACTGCCATGATAAATTCATCTCAAATTGTTGGCTATTTATAAAGTCAGAGTACTATCTAACTAACCTAATTCATCATTGTAGCAGTTTGGTATTGTTTATTGTCCCGACCCGCGGGACGATCAACTGGGGCTCAGGACCTGTGAAGAAAAGAATGGTATGGGACAAGAGACGCGAAGAATGACAGCAAGACAGGATTCTGATCAAGCTGCAAAAGTTTATTGAAGAAGCAGGGTATATATACTCTAAAGGAGGAGGGTGTGGATTGGTGGACCTAAGGGCGGGTGGCGGTTTGGGATTGGTGGCTATTGTTGCTAGGGTAGGTGGCAGAAATGCTTTTGGCGCGAACTCTCTAACTTCCTTGAAGAAGGCTAATAATAGCTTAGCTGTTCTTTGTCTCAGCCCTGGCGGCCATGTTACATGTCACCGGTGCAGCTGACAAGGTGCATAATATGAGTGCTACTGTGAAGGTCCCCAACAGTTTATGAATTCCAAAAATAGATATTGGATTATGTTTGTAAACTGGTCTGTTCCTCTGGGCGTATCAGATTGTATTAGATGCAGAGGTTTCACTTTTACTTGATTAAATTATCATTAAGGCTTTGATTGGGCCACGACAATAGGACCTTGAGTCCCTGCCACCTTGGTGGGTGGGGACTCACAGAGAAAATGACCTGGCAGAGGAGAGAGTGGGAGTTTTGATGCTGGAGCCCCAGGAAGTAAACACACAAGAGAAGAACGTAAAGGAATAGAGACGGCTCCATAGACACGGCAGAGGCTCCGGGAAGAGAGAGAGCCTGATAGTCAACAACTGACCTTGTGGAGAGACCAGAGCGGTTGAGCCTGGAAAGAATCGAGCTCCAGGGAGAGAGACAAAGCCTTATGCCAGCCTACAGCTGAGACCAGAAGAAGCTGGGACCATGGAGCCTTAGGAGGCAGGCAAAGGCTGAATCCTCACAGAGACCGGCAGCCATCTTGCTCCAACACGTGGCAATAGACTTTGGTGAGGGAACTAACTTACGCTTTATGGCCTTGTGACTGTAAACTTCTAGCCCAAATAATTACCCTTTATAAAACCTAACAGATTTCTGGTGCTTTGCACAAGCACCTCTTTGGCTGACTAATACAATCATTATATCCAAAACAAACCTTCTATCTAACTAAACAGATATGTTTCCCTGACTGTGCATTATTTTTATTAAAATCATCTTCAGTGGCAATATATTCATCATTCTATCCTGATCATATTGTTTTCCAGCATATTCCTATTGTCCCCAGTCTTCATCTCTGCGTTATATGGTAGAGCATTTTCCCTTTCTGTCACTTTAGGCCCTCATTTCAAAGCTTCTGTCATTTAGTTCATATTTACCTCTGCAGTTAGGTGTTCATTTTCCCTATATTGTGTGGCATCTGTTTGTGAATTACTATATATATTGGCTTTTTTTCCATGAGAATAGGTGACCTCCCCTACTAGTTTATGAGAATATTATCTTTATTTCATCTTCTCCCAGTGCTTAATATATAGTACAAAGTTCACTCAATAAATATTTTTGACTGATTTCATATCCATGATATTCCCTCCACTTAGGAAGTTTTGTCAGCTTTCCAATAGCCACACCCCTCAAGTCTTTCAGAACTCTAGTTTGTCTGAGATTTCCTAGCTTAGGCCAGTAGCCCATTATTTGCCCCATGCTTCTGACCTTCTAATCACTTAGGTACAATTCTTTTTCACACTTGTGTTTATCCCATTTCTCCTTTATACAGTGCACTCCTCCAGGAAATACTGCCATCATCAATTCCCACAGAATCCAGAAGAGTACTCCACATATAGCAGGGACATGTTCGCTGACTAATGCTGAATTCCGCCAAAAGAATACTTTTTCAGCTCATTGACTTTCTGACTCATTTTAATGAAAGACATTAATTTAAAATATCTACGATTGCAGTTACCTCTAGTAAATTTTAATAACAGTGTATTTATCAAAGTGTGATTCAATAACTTTGGGGAGAAAGAGAGCAGGAAATGAAGTTGAAACAAATATGTACCCTGCAGAGAAATCAAGTACCCATTAACTGCTGACTAAATGAAGGGAAGAGGGTATTCGTTTTTTCAGGAAAACAGGAGACAAAGATGAATAAAATACTGTCTCTGAGACAGGAGAAAAAGAGAAAGTTCAGGAAACAAGTTGAAACAAGATCATTGATCTTTACACCTGCCAAAATGGACCATTAGTAGAAAATATTTTGTTGTCATTGTTTGAGAAGGACCAGAAATAAAAATAAATAAATTAATTAATTAATTTTAAAAAAATGTTTATCTTAGGATATAAGAGCTGATGTGTAGACGATACATAAATATCATGTACACCAGGATCCTCATTTTACCTCTTCACATTATTTTTTAGTCGAAGGATTATAATATATATTCTCACAAACGATTTAAGGTCAATATTGAATTGCTTCCTTCATGTAAAATGTAGAAACCTTGCAAGGTATGGGTCCATTTACTCACCCTCCTACCCTTTTTGTATAGTTGTCAAATGCATTACATTTACATACATTATAAACCCAATGACACAATGTTATAGTTTCTAATTAAATAATTTCATTTTTTTCCCCTCTGAAAATCCGAATTTCCATCAGGTTTTAATTTTCTTCTGCCTGAATAACTTCCTTTAATATTTCTTGTAGTGGATATCCATTGGCAACATATTCTTTTAGTTTTCTTTTATCTGAAAATGTGTTTTATTTCACCTTCATTCTTGAAAGATTATTTTCAATGCATATAGAATTCTCTGTCAATGGTTGTTTTTCTTTCTTTCTTTCTTTCTTTATTTCTCTTTCTTTCTTTTCTTTCTTTCTTTCTTTCTTTCTTTCTTTCTTTCTTTCTTTCTTTCTTTCTTTCTTTCTTTCCTTTCTTTTCTTTCTTTCTTTCTTTCTTTTTTCAGGACTTTCAAAATGCTGTTGCACTGCTTTCTGGCCTGTATTATTTTTCTGATGAGAATGAACCAATCATTCAAATCATAGATCTCTTGTATGTAATGTGTCCTTTTCTCTGACAGCTTTGAAAATACCTTTAATTTTCTGCAATTTCATGATAATGTGCCTCAGTGTGCTTTTCTTTGTGTTTATCCCACTTGGGCTTTGTTAAACTTTTTTAATATGTAAATTTATGTCTCTTATCCAATTTGGAAAACATTTGACCATTTTTCCTTAAATATTGTTCTGCCCTATTCTCTCTCTCTCTCTCTTTTTTCCTCTAGGGCTCTATTTACACATATTTTAAACTTTTCTTTATTCTGAGCTCCCTGCCCCCAAAACTTGCCTGACATTCTCCTCATATGACTTTTCTCTCTCTTCTCTTCCCTTTCTTTCTTCTGTAGCTCTTTATTATGTAACTTTTCTGGTTTCTTTTATTTATTTATTTATTTATCTATTTTTGCTTAGACATATACCTGAATTATGGAGGTAAAATGAGAGTCAAGGAAACAAAAAGCAAGATTCATTCCTCTTAAATGTGTTTGTGTCCAGGGAGAAGAGAAAAGCCATATACGTTCGTAAATTAGTAATTATGACCTTTACGCCATTAATTAATAATTTTATCTCTGGTATACTAATAAGAATAGTGTGCTTTATATTGGGGTTTTTCGTTAGATGTGAGGGATTCTCTTAGGGATGATTGGGATCTAGACTGATTTCAGATCCTTCTGCAAGTTCTGAAATAATAGATATGTAGAGATTTACTGGAAATGTTGTGTAGGAGAAACTAGACTTCATGATTATTGGGTGCCTCCAGAAGAGTGCTTGATGCACAGTTCTTTTGAGATCGGAGGAAATATGGTTTTAAACCTATATCTGGTTGTTAAATTTTAAACAAAATCACAGATAAAAATAGCACATTCAGCTCCCTATTCCCAGGTTTTTGTTTGTTTGTTTGTTTTTGGCTATCCATACCTCTTATGAGACCAAAAGTAGATTGAACATTGTATTAGTCAGCCAAAGGGGTGCTGATGCAAAGCACTAGAACTCTGTTGGCTTTTATAAAGGGTATTTATTTGGGGTAGAAGCTTACAGTAACAAGGCCCTAAAGAGTCCAACTCAAGGGACCAGAAGAGGTACTTTCTCACCCAAAGTCACTGGCCACATGTTGAAGCAAGATGGTGGGTGACATCTGTGAGGGTTTAGCCTTCCTTCTGCCTCTTAAGGCTCTGTGGTCCCAGCTTCTCCCGATCTCAGCTGTAGGCTGGCAGAAGCCTCGTCTCTGTCCTGGGGGCTTGTCTCTTTCTGGGCTCAGCTGCTGTGTTCTCTTCACAAGGTCAGCTGTAGACTATCAGGCTCATCTCTCTTCCCAGGGCCTCTGCCATGTCTAATGAGCTGTCTCTCTTCCTCTGTGTTCTTCTCTGTGTACCTACTTCCATGTGAGAGTCTGTTTTATCAGCCCACCAACTGTTGGGGACTTAACCCTGCACACCCTAGTGATCAAAGCCCTAATCTTAACATAATTTAATCAAAGACATCTCAGCTGAATCTAATACAGTCAAAGGTTATCACGCCCAGAGAAACAGACCAGTTTACAAACATAATCATACACCTTTTTTGGAATTCATAATTTTAAACTGCCACAGACATCATTGAAAATGAAGAATAAAAATAAAGTATGGGGAAGCGGGTGTGGCTCAATGGATGGAGCTCCCGTTTACCATATGGGAGGCCCCGGGTTCGCTTCCCGGGGCCTCCTCGTGAGGGCAGGCCGGCCTGCCCGCGTGGCGCGGTGGGCTGGTGCAGCGGGACCTCACAGCGGGAGGCGGGTGTGGCTCAATGGATGGAGCCCCCGTTTACCATGCGGAAGGCCCCAGGTTCGCTTCCTGGGGCCTCCTTATGAGAGCAGGCTGGCCCACGCGGCGCGGTGTGCTGATGCAGCGGGACCTCACAGCAAGGGGGAGATGGGCGGACACGGAGGGGGCACACAGCGAATGGACACGGTAAAGCACAGGCAGCAAGGGGGGGGGATAAATAAATAAATCTTAAAATAAATAAATAAATAAATAAAGTATGACTAATTGGAGATCACTGTGGGCCAGGCAAAGCCATGGAGAATTTAGGGGTAAAGAAGTAAAAGAGAATTTGGGGGTTTCAAGGGTTTAGATGTTTACCGTGTGAAGAATCAGCTTCTCAAAGACAGCAGTTACAAAAAGGATGGCATGCTGGCACAGCAGGAAGAGACCCTGAGAACAGTTGTAAAAGGGAATTGGGGATTACTGTCATTTCTAATCACTGGTGATCCTAAGCAATCCAGATTCATATAACAATCAAGACAAGCGATGTAAGTCTTCACAATAAGTGTTTCTTAACATGTTATAAAAACCAGGAAGGTAACTGAGACAACATCAATTAATTTCATCATTTTTGATAAAGGAAAATCATCACATAATTCACTCAACAAATATTTCATGAGCACCTACTACTTGCCAGGTACGGAACTAGATTTTAGGGTTACAGTGGGAAACGGGACAGATAATAAAATGCTGGAGGAAAATGGATGATAAACCAGTAAACAAATATATAACTAAAAGGTATTACATCAGCTAGTTAGTGGCAAGTGTTAAGAAGATAATAAAATAGAGGGTGACTAAGAGGTGGTTGCTATCTTAGATATGGTCATCTCAGAAGACCTCTCTGAAAAGATAACATTTCAGTTGAGACTAAAATAATAAGAAAGAACTGGCCTTGCAAAGGTCTGTGCTAGAACATTCCATGCAGATGGAACAGTTAATAGAAAGACCCTAATTTGGGTACAAGTATAGTGTGTTTAAAAAAAAAAAAAAGGCAGAGGCCAAATCATGCAGGGCCTTAAAGGTTAGGATTTTATTCTAATTGCAGTGAACAGATATTGGAGAATTTTAAGCTAGGAAAGAAAATGATATGATTTATGTTTTCAAAGAATCCCATGGGCTACTCTGTGAAGCACAGACAAAAGGGGTAAAGAGCAGAGGTTTTTACTATCATGCAGACAGAAGACAATAAGAGTAAAAGTAAAGATGATGAGAAGGAGTTGGAATTGGGAAATATTGTGACGATTTAGCCAAGAGGACTCAGTGATCAATTGGATATGAGAAGCCAAGAAGAATGGAATCAAAGTTGGCTCTGAAGCTTTGGGCTTGATCAGTTAGTTAGGTGGATAATGATGCTAGTAAGATGGGTATGCTTGAGAAAAGAGGACATTGTGGGAGTTCCGTAGAGAATTAAGAGTTCTGTCTTGGACATGATAAGCTTGAAGAACCTACTAAGAGGGTCTATGTCATCAATAAAGACAAAGAATTAAAAGTGTTTCAGTCATGCTCTGAACTTGTTCAGCAATAAGCAGAAAGAGATCCTGTGTTGGGAAGGCCTGTATATACACTTTAAAGCTGGAGGAAATCTCAGTTTGGGGTCCATGAACTCCCATAGTTACATGGATGGGCTTTATGAGTCCTTGGATACCGTTAAATGGTATGAATCATTTTTGTGTATATATTCACAAGTGCTTTGAGTGCACTTCAGATTCTTAGAAGTCTGAAAAGTTAACTCTGAAAAGTAAAATTAGGCATTTCCTAACATCTTGCCTTCTTTTTCCTTTCTTGTTGTTTTTTCTTTTGTTTTGTTTTTATAATTAATGAAAGCAGAGAAGAGAATACAAATCAAACTATTATTAAAGAACTTAAAATACATGTGAAAGAAACGACACATTTTGAGAATTGCTTCTCTTTTTAATTTGATTTCACTGAGAATACAGAGTTATTCAGGGTAGACCAAAACAGACATTTGAATTCCTTTATGAATTCTTACTGTATTAAAAGTCTTTTGGCATTATATAGTGTAGGCTCTCCCGTAGCCATTCTGGGCTTTCCTGCCAGACTAAACACACATCTTCTCCTTCCTTGCCAAGTCCAGGGGACATCTTTTACTTGGTTTTATAAGTTCTCTCACTGAGGTATAATTAAGGGTAAGTCTTATAATCCTTTTAGGCATTGTATCTGATAAGATTCTATAAGGGAAGCAGATCTATGAATGGTATGGACTAACGGGTTTATGACAGGTATTAGATTTTACATAATTGTGGAAGAAGCTGAGAAAATAAAGGTCTGAAAAGGACTAGCTAGAGAATCAGAGAACAACCACTAAACAGGGCACCACAAGGGGAACCAACCAGTAAAGAAGTCTGTGGTAGGCTGTTGCCTCAGCATCTTTTTGTGGGTGTGAAGCAACTATAAGTGAGCAGGTCAGGGAGACAGGAACAAACAAGACCCCACAAGGGCAAACTAGAACCTATGCCTATCACTCACCACATCAAAACACAGGCAACCCATAGAAAAAGTTGGTGTCTTTGGCCATGTTTCCACACATGCTATGGCCCAGCATGAGAAGCTGAAGGAGGAGATCTGATGGGAACCACAGAAGCCATGGGCCTGGGTACTGCCCCACGTGAACAAGGTGAGCCAGGACATCAGTAACAACAGCACAAGCCACAGAAGTGCCTGGGGCCCTGCAGCAACCTTTAAACCATCATGGCTGTTGCTTCTGCCTTCCAATCTCATACAAATTTCTCTAATGTCCAACTCCACACTGATACTACATAGGGAAGGAAGTTCTGAGAACAAAAGTTCCAGCTTAGCTGAGTTGACATAATACAAAATCACCATGGGCATGATTTTCAACACACATACCATGACAAAGAAGGCAGTGATTCACTCCTACCCTAACCATGATGAAAAAAGACTTGAAGAGAGGTTGGATGTTTTTAAGATGTACAGAATGTGCTAGGATAAAATAACTCAAACAATTTCTAACTCTAACCACCCAAAAATTCCACTTGAAATTCTCAGACATTTTATAACTATTACTAGCATAGCTGTAGCTTAGGGCTACTTTTGTTAATAAAATGCTGGGTTGCATGGATCATAGCTTTGACTCAGTGGTAATTCCTATGTTCTTGTATACATAACGGGGTAAATATTACTCAGTTTTATGTCTTATCTGATTATGCTTCAGGCTTTTATATCTAGCCTCACAGTAATGTTTTATAAGTAATCTTTGTTTTCTTACTATAACACCTTAATATCTTAGAAGAAATTAATATAAAATTGATGTAGTCATTGGCTTTTCTCCTCTGTGAACTGTGTGTTAAGTAATTTCCATACATTATAGATCTCATCTTCTTTTAATAAAAAGTGTTTGTCAGCTAATAAGATACCATTTTTCTTTGATAGAAAGAAAACACTACCTTTCATCTATAAGAAAATTTTCTGTCAGAAATCTTACATGACAAGATTGACAATATAAATTTTTTCTAAGATGACGTTTCAGGTGAGAGATGTTTTCCTTAATGAAGAGATGTAATCACTCCTAACTGTTGGAGAGACAATTTACACAGTAGGTAAAGGGAAGTCCACATTTGAATTAATGGCACATAAGAGAGCAGTTTTCACAGTCTAAGATCAGCCCATAGAGGTTTACTTGAAGGATTAGTGTTTCCTTTACATTTTAGAAAAAGACAAACAATCATAAAAGAGGTGAGAGAGACTATCTAAAAATAAATATCAGTTATAATAATAGAAAAGTTGTAAAGAAAAAATTCATAACACCTCTCAGACCCCCTCATAACTAAATTATTAATTAACTAACAACTCAGAAAAGAAATGACAAGAGTTTCAGAACATGCAGACAGGCAAGAAAGAATAGAAAGCAATGTGTCTATATTCTAGTTAAATTCAATTCCATCCCCCCCATTTCATACTTTCCAAATAAAGGAAGTATCTCAGGATATTAAATGACAAGTTCCAGCTGACCCACCAAGATGAAATATATGCTTCATACCAAAGTAAGATGCCATAACCAAATTAAGAAATTTCAAAGGAAATGTTCACGATGACAGTGAGAAGCCTTAGGGCTCCGTCGCCCCACAGAAGCTTTGAACAACCAGCAAGAACTGGCAGAAACATCTTTCTTAAAGCTCCAGAAAATAGTTAAACAGTAGCACAGCAAGTGCTGAATCAAGAAAAAGACTACTTAAAAGCAGTAGGGGGAAGCAGATGTGGCTCAAGCGATTGAGCTCCCACCTACCATATGGGAGGTCCCAGGTTCAGTTCCTGGTGCCTCCTAAAAAAGACTGGGAAGACAGCAAGCTAACATGATGGGCAGGCATGGTGAGCTGATGCAACAAGATGACACAACAAGAGACACAGGGAGGAAAACATAGTGAGAGACTCAAAGCAGGGAGCAGAGGTGGCTCATGTGATTAAGCACCTCTCTCCCACATGGGCGGTCCCGGGTTTCATTCCCAGTGCCTCCTAAAAAGAAGACCAGCACACAACAAACAGACACAACAAACAGCAAATGCAAACAATGAGGGGATGGGGAGAAATAAATAAAATAAATCTTTAAAAAAAAATAGCGGTAGGCTCTCCTGGCACACTGGCTTGCCCCTCCCCCATCTTTAAGCTGTTTAATGGGGGCCCATGCTCCCAGTGCAGACCCCTGGTCCTGGTTCCAAAAGGAGCAGAGTAACCATAGTGCATAGATTGGGAGCATATATGTTTGGCCCAGTCTGTCTGGTGGTGGCCTGAAGAACTTGCTGTCCCAGAATTTGTCCTGCATTTAGAATGTAGCTCAACAAGGTCTCCTATAGAACTCTGTGGGAGAGCACTCAAGTGGTTGCCTGGAATAAGGGATTGCTGACAATAGGACAGGTCTGTGAGGAAAACTGCTTCCTAGGGAAGAGGGTCAGAACCATGTAAACAGGAATTCTTAGAGTCGACCTTGCATGCCCAAGACACAACACATGTGCTGAAAGGACCAGGGAGGCCCCCTACACTGTGGCCTTGAGCTATTCTTTAAATTCATTATATGGATACGCTCTGAAGGAGAGCACTGGCATGGGTCAATCAGCAAAGACTTTTCTGGGAAAGGTGTTTTTGTTTTCTTCCTTCTGTTATATGTATATATTTGGCTCCCAGTATTCAAGGAAAGCTCTGTCATAAATCTAGATGACTACAAGTTTAATGAGCAGATGCTTCAGAGTCTACATTCTAGTAATAATAAATTAAAATATCAGATGTCTAGGTTTCAAAAACAGATTACAAAACATACAAGGAAACAGGAAGAGATGGCCTCAGCATAGGAGAAGACTAAAGCATTAGAAACCATCAATGAGGAGGACCTGGGACATTCCAAAGACTTTTTAAAAAAATGATCCAAAATTGGGGGAAGATGGCAGAATGGGGAGTTCCAGGACTCAGTCTTTTCACCAGAACAACTATTAAACAGGCAGGAACTGTCTGAAACAACCATTATGAAACTCCAGAGGCCAAAAGAACACTGTACAGCATCCAGGGAAGAGCAGGAGGAAGAGGCTGGTAAGTTACAGTAAAGAACAGTAAATTGCTTTCTCCACATGGTGGCTACTGGCACCCATCTCCCACTCTCACAGCAGGCTGCCATGAGATCCAGCCCCTGGCTAGCTTGCTGATGACAGAAAGGGATGTAAAAATTAGTCTTCTTCCCCAAGACCAGAAGTGGGCACAACCAATCATTGATCACAGATTTGATTAACAACTTCGGACTGCTGGGGCCCAGCTCTGAGGCTGATCATTGTTTCAACCTGCCCCAGACAAAGACCACATTGGAGGAGACTTAAAGATGCTACACATCCTAAGGGCTGTGGGGGACAGAGAGTTGAAAGGCTGCATTTGCTGGGAGGCCAAGATAGCTCAGCTTTGAGGAGCCATGAAAGAAGTACTTGGGACCCTTCCTGATCCCCTCCCCAGGACAACTTGGAGTTGGTCTTTGTCCCCTGCGTGGGTCCCAGGCCTGGTTTTGGCTTGGAAAGACTGACTTTTGAAAGTACTCTCTGGCATGCCCTTCCCTCAGAATTTGCCATCCAGGCAAATGCAACTTGAGGCAATGAAAGGAGTGTAAGAAACAATAGAGGTGGACAATCTAGGGTAAAGGCTTGATGGCTTCAAACACCTGGGAGAGGGAACACTGTCTCCTGGAAAACAGAGAGGAAAACCAAATTCCTATAAACATGGGAACTCCAAAACAACTAACAAGCAAAAACCCAGGACAAGACATGGGCCCATAAAGACAGGTAAAACCCTGCACATTGCATTTGTTTTAGGTAGACATTCCTGATAGGAGGGATATAGCTCAAGAAAACCTTTATCTTATCACCAGCTAGTTACAAAACCAAGAAAAAGATTTCTCAAGGAAATATTTATCCTAGAGATAAAATTTTAAAATATTAAAATGCACAGTGTGTAACTAAAGAATACAAGACAAATAAAATAGGAAAAGATGGCCCATGGAAGAGGATAAAAATCTTGAAACACCAACAAAGAAGACCAGAATGTGGACATATTGAATAAGTATTTTTAAAAATGATCTTGAGGGAAGCGGATGAGGCTCAAGTGGTTGGGCTCCCATCTACCATATGGGAGGCCCTGGGTTCGGTTCCCAGTGTCTCCTGGTGAGGGCAAGCTGATCTGTGCCCGTGGAGATCTGACGGCCCACACCTGCACCCATGCCCATGGAGAGTTGACGGCCCGCGCCCACAGAGAGCTTATGGCCCACGCCTGCACCCGTGGAGAGCTGACAGCCCGTGTCTGTGGAAAGCTGGCGCAGCAAGATGACGCAACAATGGGAGACAAGCAGCCACAGAGGAAACACGCAGTGAATGGACACAGAAAGCAGACAGTGAGCACAAGCGGCAAGGGGAGGTAAATAAATAAATAAATAAATAAAAAATTTTAAATCATCTTAAGATTTCTGGGAAGATGGCATTGGAATAGGCAGACAGGGCTCAATTCTCACAAAAACAATGAAGAAAGCTGTCCAAGGGACCCTAGTCAGCAGACTAGGTCAGAGCTACACAACCCCCCGGAGGTCGAAGGAGAGTGGCGAAGAACCCGAAACAACAACTGTGAGTTACTAAACATCCATGGTGGCTGAGAATGGCACCCATCCCCTCCCCTCAAGGTGCACAGTCTCAATAAAATTCATGACTCACTGCAGCCTACTGAGAGGAGAAAAGAAGTCTTCTTCCCTGGGAAAAGGAGGGTGCAGCAGAGGGTGCAGAGTGGTTTTTTGTCAGTGAATTTGGCCAGCAAAGCCTGCTTTAAATCTTGGCTCTGACCAGACCAGAAGCACAGGCAACTGGAGGTTGAAAGACACACCTCCATGGAAAGGTTCACCAACAAAAGCCATCCACTGGCTGGCTGGGAAACTTCAAGGAGAAAACTTTTACATCTCTCTTGTCCCAAATCCCTGGGAGAATATATGCCATATAAGTGAGTTCCTGGCCTGATTTTGATAACTTAAGCTGGGCAATTTTAGAGATTCAGAATAAGTTGAACCAAAAATTAGAGAAAAGCTCAGAAAAAAAACCAACACTATGCAAGAGAGAGAAATTGACCATCTAAATAAATTCACCCACATATTCAGATGTCTAGACTTGAGAAAAAAATTACAAGCCATACTAAGAAACAAGAAGAGATGGCACAGCCAAAGGAATAAACCAAATATCCTGATGAGATACAGGATTTAAGACAACTAATCAATGATAATCACACAAATCTCCTACATGAATTCAAAGAGTTGAAGGAAAATATTACTAAAGAGATAATGAATATTAAGAAGACACTGGGTGAGCATAAAGAACAATTTGAAAGCCTGCAAAGAAAAGTAACAGAGTTTATGGGAATGAAAGACACAACAGATGAGATTAAAAATACATTAGTGACATATAACAGCAGATTTGAATCGATTGAAGACAGAATTAGTGGTATCAAGGACAAAATATCTGAAATTGAAAAGACAGGAGAATGGAAAGAGAAAGATTAGAAAAAATGGAACAGGGTCTCAGGGAATTGAATGGCAGCACAAAACATACAACATTCTCTTGCAATTTCTTTGGAAGGGTAAGAGGCCCCGAAGAGCCAGAAACATCTTGAAAACAAAGAACAAAGTTGGAGGATTCTCACTTCATGACTTAAAACATATTACTTAGTTACAGTAGTAAAAACAGCATGGTACTGGCATAAAGATAAACAGATTGACCAATGAAACTGAATGAAAAACTCAGAAATAGACCCTCACATCTACAGTCTAGTGATTTTTGACAAGGCTGTCAAGCACACCCAGCTGGGCCAGAACAGTCTATTCAACAAATGGTATTGGGAGAACTGGATATCCATATCCAAAAGAAAGAAAGAGAACCCCTATCTCATGCCTTATACGGAAAGTAACTCAAAATGGATCAAGGACCTAAATATAAAATCTAAAACCATAAGACTCTTAGAAAAAAATGTAGGAAAACATCATCAAGATCTTATAATATGAAGTGGGTGAAGACCAGTGGTTGAGTGCTTACTTCACATGTAAGAGGCCCAAGCTTCAATCCCTGATACCTCCTAAAATTTTTTCTTAAACTTTACACCTAAAGCATGAGCAATGAAAGAAAAAATAAGTGGGACCTCTTCAAAATTAAACACTTTTGTACTTCAAAAGACTTTGTCAAGAAATTAAAATGGTAGCCTACTCAATGGGGGAAAATATTTGGAAACCACATATCTGATAACAAGGATGTGATATCCATGTTATATAAAGACATCATACAACTCAATGATATAAAGACAAGCAACCCAATTTTAAAATGGGCAAAAGACTTGAATAGACATTCCTCCAAAGAATAAATACAAATGGCCAAAAAGCACATGAAAAAATGTTCAACATCACTAGCTATTAGGGAAATGCACATCAAAATTACAATGATATACCATTTCACACCTTATAGAATGGCCATTATTAAAAAACAAAAGCAAACAAACAAAAAACAGAAAACTACAAGTGCTAGAAAGGATATGGAGAAACAAAGAACAATCCTTCACTATTGGTGGAAATATAGAATGATGCAGCTTCTGTGGAAGACAGTTTGGCAGTACCTCAAGAAGCTGAATATATAACTGCCTTATGACCATCAATACAGTTACTAGGAACATATTCAGAAGAACTGAAAGCAAGGATACAAACTGACATTTCCACACTGATGTTCATAGCAGTATTATTTACAATTGCTAAAATATGGAACCAGCTCAAGTGTACCATATACCAAGTGTATGTGGTATATACATACACTTGAATACTATTCAGCTGTGAAAAGAAATGAAATCAGGATGCATTTGACAACATGGATGAACCTGGAGGATATTATGTTGCATGAAATAAGCCAGACACAAAAGTAGAAATATTGTATGCTCTCTCTAATATGAATGAAATATGATGAGTAAACTCATGGAGGTAAACTCTAGAGTACAGGTTACCAGTAAAAAGACGGTGGTTTGATAATGGGAGCTGATGCTTAATGTATGTAACATTATTAATAAGGTTAATTATAAAAAAGTGTGGAAATGAATAGAGTGGATAGTAACACATTATAGTGAGTATAACTATATACTCACTATAACTATGCTGATTTAAAAATGTGATTGTGGCTGAAAAGGGCAGTCTGTGGATATAAATGTCAATTGAAAAGAAACTAGAGAATAATCTAGGGAATGTATAACAGTGATTTCAGTGGTGGATGAAGACTGTGGTTAAGAGTATAAATATAAGTAAGGGGAGTGGGTGTAGTTCAGTGGTTGAACACCTGCTTTCCATGTATGAGGTCCCGGGTTTGATCCCCAGTACCTCCTAAAAAACTAAATTAAAATATGTTCTTCTTTCACAAAGTGCTAAGAATATGGTGATAAATGGGAAAATTACAATTAATGTAACTTATGGACAATAATTAATAGTAATATTATAATATTTTTGCAGCAATGGCAAGAAGATATTATTTCAATCCTAAGAGACAACAATAGGGGGATATAAAGGGGTATGAGATTTTTTCTTTTGGAGAATGAAAACATTCTAAAATTGCTAAGGTGATGACAACACAACTCTGTGATGAAAATGAGAGCCATTGAGTGTACACTTTGAAAGGTTTTTACAAAGCATAGGACTGTATAACACAGTGACCATGTGGTGGATGGTGGACTGTGGTTAACAGGACAAATATGAGAACATTCTCTCATGAACAATAACAAATATACAATACTAATACAGGGTGTTAATAATTGGGTGGGTTTGGGGAAAAACACACCAAATGTCAGATATGGGATATATTTATAGTAAAATATTTTGACAATGCTCTTACATAGTTTGTATCAAATGTTTCACAACAATGCAAGGTGCTGTTGGTGGGGAGATGTATGGTGATATGCATGTTTGTTTTGTAAGTTTACAACTTTTACTACATACTTGTTTATGTATGTTCATGTATGAATGATAAACTTCAATTAAAAAGTTAAAAAAGTTAAAAATTAATAAATGATCTTAAAAATGCTCAAAGAGATGAACAAATATACAGAGAAAGAATTAATAAATATCAGGAAAACAATGGATGAGCAATATGAGAATCTTAATAAAGAGATAGAAATTTAAAAAAGGAACCAGACAAAACTACTGGAGTTAAAGACCACAATAACTGAAATGAAGAATGCCCAGGAGGGTTTCAAGAGCAGATTGGCACTGGCAGAAGAATCCTTGAACTCAAAGACAAGACACTTGAAATGAGTTAGGATAAGGAGCAGAAAGAAAAAAGAATTATAATAAGTGAAAATAGCCTAAAACACTTCTTGGACACCACCATGTGTACCAATATATGCATTATGGAAGTCCTAGAAGGAGAAGGTATAGTCAAAGAAATAATGACAGAGATCTTCCCAAACCTAGCAAAAGATGTGAATATGCACATCCCAAAAGCTCAGTGAACACCAACCAGTATAAATATGAAGAAAAATACACCCCATCATATATTGATCATACTATTCAATGCAAAGGACAAGAAGAGAGTTCTGAAAGTTACAAGAGAAAAGCAACATGTTATGGACAAAGGAGTCTCAATTAGGTTAAGTACCAATTTATCATCAGAAACCATGGAAGCAAGAAGGCAGTGTGTTGAAATATTTAAAGTACTGAAAGAAAACAGTCAACCAAGAATTTCATATCTGGTGGGACTTCAAAAATGAGGGAGAGAGATAAGACATTCCCAGAAAAACAAAAGCTGAGGGAGTTCATCACCACCAAACCTGACCTACAAGAAAAGCTAAAGGGAGTTTTTCAGACTGAAAAGAAAGGACACTAGACAATGGTTCAAAGTGGCATAGAAAAATAAAGACCTTCCATAAAAGTAACCATTTGGGTAATTATAAATGTCAGTATTATTATACTGTATTTTTGGGCATGTAACTCCACTTGTTACTTCTTACAGGTGCTAAAATGCAAAGGCATAAGAAAGTAATGATAAATCTATGGTTTTGGGCATGCAATGTACAAAGATATAAGTGGTAACAAGTGCAGAAAAGAGATGGGGGGACAAAGGGATATATGAAAAGTGTATGTGTATACTCTTAAAGTTAAGTTTGTATCAAACAAAATATGCTTTTATATGTTTAGGATGTTAAGTTTTAACCCCATGGTAACCACAAGGAAAAGAATTGAAAAATATATCCAGATTGAAGAGAAGACACTCAATATGATAGAACACAAAAATCATATAAATATAAAATTAGGCATTAACAGAAGAATTGAGGGGCAAAAAAAGGTATAAGACTTAGAAAGCCTAAATAGCAAACTGGCAGAAAAACATCTGCATTATCAGTAGTGACTTTAAATGTCAATGAATTAAACTCTCCAGTCAAAAGGCAGAGACTGGCAGAATGGATAAAAAAGCATGACCCAACTACATGCTATCTGCAAGAGACTCACCTTAAATTCAAAGATACAAGTAGGTTGAAAGCGAAAGGGCTGAAAATATATATACACCATGCAAGTAGTAACCTGAAGAAAGGTGGGCTATACTAATATGAAGCAAAATAAGACTTTAAGTCAAAAACAGTTACAAGAGACAGAGACAGTCAATATATACTGATAAATGGCATAATTCGACAAAAAGATGTAAAAATTATAACTATATATGCACCTAACAGCAGAGCCCCAAAATATATGAAGCAAATACTGACAGATTTGAAGGGGGAAAATAACCTAAATAAATTGAAGGACATTCTGTCTTCATGGATTGGAAGACTAAATATTATTAAGGTGCCAAACTTACCAAAAGCAATTTATAGATTCAATGCACTAACAATCAAAATTCCAACAACCTTCTTTGCAAAAATGGAAAAGCCAATCATCAAATTTATATAGAAGGGTAAGGGGCCCTGAATAGCTAAAATCATCTTTAAAAAAGAAGAATGAAGTTGGAAGATTCACACTTCTTGATCTTAAAACTTAGTACAAGGAAGTGGATGTGGGTCAACCAATTGGGTGCCTGCCTACCACATGGGAGGTCCTGGGTTTGGGTCCGGGTGCCACCTAAAGAAGATAAGCAGATGCCACACCTGCTGCAACCAGCCTCAATGAGCTAGATGCTGCAACCCGCCCAAATGAGCTAGGTGCAACACCCATCCAAATGAGCTAGAGGCCACAAACCAGCAGACGCCACAGCCCATGGGGAGCAGATGTGGCTCAGACCATTGGGCACTTGCCTCCCATGTGTGAGGTCCCAGGTTCAGTTCCCAATGCCTCCTGGAGAAGACGAGCAGACACAACGAGCAAAACAATGCGCAGACAGATAAGGGAACCATTGGAAAGGGGGACAGACTTAAACATAAATAAATAAATCTTTTAAAAAACTTAGTACAAAGTCACAGTAATAGTAACAGCATGATACTGGCACAAGGACAGAAATACAGAAAAATGGAATCAAATCAAGACGTCAGAACTCACCCCTCATACTTATGGCCAACTGATTTTTTAAATTTGTTTTTGTTGTTGTTATTATTGTTTTTTGGCAAGGGGGCAAAGACCATTCAATTGGGAAAGAATAGTCTCTTCATCAAATGGTGCTCAGAAACCTGGATCTCTATTTGCAAAACAAAAAAAAAGAGGATGCCTACCTCACACCTTATACAAAAATCAACTCAAAATGAATCAAAGAACTAAATGCAATAGCCATAACTATCAAACTCCTAGAAGAAAACTTAGGGAAGCATCTTGAGAACCTTGTGTTAGGCAATGCTTTCTTTTACCCAAAGCACAACCAATAAAAAAATAGATAAGGGACTTCAAAAATATTAAAATCTTTTGTTCCTCAAAGGACTTTATCATGAAAGTAAAATGACAACCTACACAAAGGGAGAAAGTATTTGGAAGCAATGTATCTGATAAGGGTTTAATATCCAGAATATATAAAGAAATTATTCAACTTAACAACAAATAGACAAACAACCTAATTGAAAAAATGGACAAAAGACTTGAGTAGACATCTCTCCAAAGAAAATATACAAATGGCCAGAAAGCACATGAAAAGATGCTCAACATCATTAACTATTAGGGAATTGCCAATCAAAATCATGATGAGATACAATTTCACACACATTAATGGCTGCTATTTTTTAAAAAACAGAAAGGATGTGTCAGAGAGGATGCATAGAAACATGAACACTCCTTCACTGCAGGTGGTAATTGAAAATAGTGCAGCTCCTGTGGAAAACAGTTTGGTGGTTCCACAGAAAGCTAAGTATAGAACTACAGTATGACTTAGCAATCCCACTAGTAGGTATATACCCAAAAGAACCAAAAGCAGGTGGAATTCACTAATAATATCAAACTGCCACAGCAGGGATTCAAACAGATATTTCCACACTGATGTTCATACTGGCACTATTCACAATTGCCAAAAGATGGAAGCAACCCAAGTGTCCATCAACTGATGAATGGATAAATAAAAATATTCCTTAGAAAGGAATGAAGTCGTTATACTGCCAACAACATGAATAAACCTGGAAGACATCGTGTTGGGTGAAATAAGCCAGGCACAAAAAGACAAATATTGCATGATCTCATTTGTATGAAATACCTACATGAAGTGAGCTTTATAGAGACAGATATTCTCTATAGCTGTTGGGGTGAGGTGAGGCAGGAAGAGGGAGTTATTGCTTAATGGGTGCAGAGTTTTTTTTGAGGTAATGAAAAAGTTGGGGTAATGCATATTGGTAGTGGTAGCACAACATTGTGACTGTAATTAATACTACTGAATTGTATACTTGAAAGTAGTTAAAATGGGAAATTTGGGTTGTGTATTTTTTACTACAATAAAATTATTTTTTAAAACATGTATTCTGCAGCTTCTCAGAGCATATTTTCTGTCATATGTAATATATAGGCTACACAATGGGTGCAATATGCACAAATCTTATTTGTATGTATGGGGTGGTGGTCTCCCATATATGCATAGGATAATATTTACATATTCTTACAATACCTTCTTCTAGGGGAGACTATTCTAACAGATTAATTTATGATATGGTAATAATAAAAACTTAAAATAGTAAATGAATATGCAAATATAAACACTGATTTCCTTATTTTGGCTTTTTATCCAAATTATCTAAGAATTCTCTTTTACTTTCAGTGATCACTGCTTTATGAAATATCAGTAACAAGCAATTGTAACAAACATACCATCCACATATAAAATCCTATTAATAGGGGAAAGGGTGAAAGGGGGAGAATGTTGGGTATATTCAATACATGACTTTTCTGTAACCTAAAACTTCTTTGAGGACAAAATGGAAAAAGTAAGACACTGGGGCAATAAACAGAAGAAAATGTCACTCTACATATAGGACAAAATATCTTACAATGATGAAAGGCAAAATGTCAAAAAAAATACTAAATATTTTTTCATTATTTTTTATTATCCCAAATTAAAAAAAAATTTTTTTGTATTTTATTTCTTATTTTTAAAACAATCATTATTTCATTTTCTTATTAATTGTATTTGGCTATTTTATTGGCTTTATTTTTTTAAGAAGTTTTGGATCACAGAAGGGTTACAACTGTGGCAGGGGAGGATCATTGGTGCGGGATGTCAGTGATGGGGGATACATGGGAGGAAGCTCACCTGGGCATACATATAAGGCATATAAATGTTTTCAAATGTTCATGGGGGCATCGTCATGGTGGGTGGAAATTCACACAATAACTGAAGGAATATCAAATTCCCATCCTGGGGAGCTCTGCCACATTCTCAAATGGATCTGTAAGAATCCCCTGAGTATGGTGGAAATGACTAGTGAAGGAGGATGGTCCATTGTTGGGTCCTTGATACTGATGACTGTGCGTGTGAACCTTTACTCTTGAAATTGAAACTCAGCCTAGTACTATAGAGTGCCTAAGAGTTGCCTCCTAGGAGCCTCCTTGTTGCTCTAATGTGTCCTCTCTCTAAGCCGAACTCCACATATAAATACATTACCTTCCACCTAGCATGGGACATGACTCCCAGGGATGGTCCTCCCTGGCACCAAGGGATTACTACCAGGCACCAACTAACAATGCAACTGGAAAAAGACCTTGACCAAGAGGGAGAAAATGTAAAGACAAATGAGTTTATATGGCTAAGAGATTTCAAAGTTAGTTGGGAGATCATTCCAGAGGTTACACTTATGAGTGTCTCAGCAGGATCTCATTGACTGCCAAAGTAGATACTACCCCAAATAACAGAGCTCCTGAGGGTTCTGGAAACATCCAGACACTACAAGGCAGGGCAGATAGCTCAGGAGTTTGGTGCCTTGTAAGTGGGGCCTACTTTGGAATTTATGCTCCCCAGTGTGACAGAAGTGGACTCAGTTGTGGTTTCCCTACACATGGCTCTTCTGTCCTATTTGAACCTATAATTAGTACTAGAGTTGGTATGTGTACGTCCAAGAGACTTAAATCTTTGGGTTGTCCATGTGCCAGCTGGGTCCTGAATCTCAATGGAGTTGCAACACCTATTCTCCAGTTGATTGGGCTCACCCAGGACAACTAACAAGAAGATGATGATGGACAACTACCAAACCAAGGAACCAAGAGAGTCTACAACTGCAAGCAAGAGAGACCCATCCATCAGCCCCATGGGATCACAGCCCCCTCTTAATTAGAGGTGGAGTGGACATCACCATCCCAGAATTCTCAGGATTGGATAATGAACTATGGACTTACTGGTATTCTACTATAGACTTATTGTGATTCTAGCAATGGAAGAAATTACATCATTGATGTGGAGACAGTGGCCACTGGGGATTCTGAGGGCAGGTAGAGGGAAAAACAGGTATAATACAGGAGCATTTTTGGGATTTGGGAATTGTCCTAAATGACAGATGCAGGCCATTATATATCTTGCCATAACCTACAGAATAGGGTGGGAGAGAGTGTAAACTACAATGTAAACTCTAATCCACGCTTAGTGGCAATGCTCCAGAATGTGTTCATCAATTGCAATGAATGTACCTCACTAATGAAGGATGTTGTTAATGTGGGAAAATGTGGGAGGGGGCATATAGGAATCCCCTATATTTTTTATATAACATTATGTAACCTAAGTATCTTTTTTAAAAAAATTAAAAAGTATATTAAAAATAGTAGATGTACTTAAAATAGTAGATGAATATGCAAATATAAACACTGATTTCCTTA
>JAQZBX010038493.1:0-22549 GCA_029593785.1 Cabassous unicinctus | reverse complement strand
AAATTGATATACAGATTCAATACAATCCCAATAAAAATTCCACCAGCAATTTTTAAATAAATGGAAAACATATGTATCAAATTTATTTGGAAGAGTAAGGAGTCCCAAATAGCCAATAATATCTTAAAAAGGAAAAATGAAGTTGGAGGACTCTCACTTCCGGACTTTAAATCATATTACCTCTCTATAGTGGTAAAAACAGCGTGGTATTGGCATACAAACAGACACATAGACCAATGGAACCCCATTGATGGTTAAGAAACAGACCCTCACATCTATGTGCAAGTGATATTTGACAAGCCTGTGAAAAACACCCAGCTCAGACAGAACAATCCATTCAACAAATGGTGCTAAGAGTACTGGATATCCATAGCCAAAAGAAGGAAAGAGGAACCCTATCTCACATCTTAAATGAAAATTAATTCAAAATGGATCAAAAACCTAAATATAAAAGCAAGAGCCATAAAGCTAATAGAAGAAAGTGTAAGAAAATATCTTCAAGACCTGGTGGTAGGTGGTGGATTCTTAAAGGAGATAAGAGGACTGAGATGGACTACTAATGTTTAATGTATGTAGAAGTTTAATTAAATTTATTGTAAAAATGTGGAAATGTATAGAGTTGATGGTAAAACATTATAGTGAATAACAGCTGGTTTATAAATCGGAATTTGGCTGAAAAGAGTAGTCTAGGGTTGTAAATGCCAGTTGAAAGAAAGCTAGAGAATAACCTAGGGACTTAATAACGCAGTGAATGCAGAGGTGGATGAGAACTGTGGTTGATGGTATAGATGCAAGAGTGTCCTATGAGCTACAGCAGATGTATATCACTATTGAAGGGTAGTGAGAATGTGGTGAAGCTTGTCAAAAATACAACTGGAGTGACCTATGTACTCTGTTTAACAGTAATAATGTAATATTCATGCATCTAAGCCAAAGATGCACTGTTTTGATAATGAGGGAGTATGGAAAAAGTGTGCCAAATGTACACTATGGACCTGGTAATAGTCTGATGACATTATCTCATAATCTGAACAAATGTTCCACCACGGTGCGGTGTGTTGATAGAGGGGTGTTATATGGGAATCCTGCACTTGTGCATGATTGTTTTGTTAAGTTTACAACTTCTGTCATAAAAATATATTTTAAAAATAATAATAGAGTGGGTTGGAGGAAAATACATCAAATGTAAGATAAAGACAATTGTTAGTAGTAAAATTTTGATGATATTCTTTCATCATTTCTAACAAATGAATCACAACAATGCAAGGTGTTGATACTGGGTTGATGTGTGGAACCCCGGCATGATGTTAGGCCTGCTTGCTTTGTAAAGCAATTTTTTACTATACACTTACTGTTTATGTATGTTCATATATAAATGGTATAAAAAATGATAATAATAGGATGGGTTGGGGGAAAAATACACCAAATGTAAGATACTTTCGTTGATAGTAATATTTTGAGGATGCTCTTTAATCATTAGTTAAAATTGCTTCACAACAATGCAAAGTATTCTTGGTAGGGTGAGGTGTGATGTCCCTGTATGATGTTTTATATGTTTGTTTTGTAAGTTCACAACTATTTCTATACACTTACTGCTTACGTATATTTATGTACGTGTGATATACTTCAATAAATTTAAAAAATCTTATATCAAAAGTCATTTTTATGTGAACTCTAAGTCAAACTCCGCATATAAACTCACAACTTTCCCATGGGTGTGGGACATTACTCCTGGGTATGAGCTTCCCTGGAACCGAGGGATTATTTCCAAGCAACAAGTAGCAATGCATTTGGAAAAAGACCTTGACCAAAAGGAGGAAATATTAAATACAAAAGAGTTTCTATGGCTAAGAGATTAAAAAGTGAGCAAGGAAGTCAATCCAGAGGTTACTCTTAAGCACATCTCAAGAGGGTATTACTGACTGCCACAGTAAATAGTGCTTTAAGAAGGGGTGCTCCTGAGGGCTCTAGAGACATCTAGACACTATAGGCAGGGCAGACAACACCAGGTGCTCAGGGCAGACAACCCCAGGTGCTCAGCACACTGTCACTGGGCCTTACCTTGGAATATAGGATAAACTATCCCCCCAATGTATCAGAATTAGACTCATTTATAGTTTTCCTACACATGGCTCTTATGCCCCTTTTATTTGAACATATAATTAGCACTATGCTCATTAAATATGTGTCCCATAGTATTAAATCTTCTGTCTGTTCATATGCTGTTTGAGTCCTGAACCCCAGCAGAGTTGTAGCCAACACCTACACTCCAGTTCATCAGACTCACCCAGGACAACTAACAAAAGTATGATCATGAAAATACCCATCCCAAAAAAAGAGTTATCTACAACAGAAAGCAAGACAGTTCCATCTATCTGACCCAAGGAATCTAAGGCCCCTCTCAATCTGAAGCAGAGTGGACATCACCATCCCCAAATCCTCAAGATTGAGGAACAAACAAATATAAAAGGAATGCAAATATGGACTAAAGAAGACCTATTATTCTAGTAATGGAAGAACCTATAACATTGATATAAAGGCAGTGGTCATCAGAGATTCTGAGGGGAGGGAGAGGGAACAATAGTGAAAACAAGGGGCATTTCTGGGACATGTTCTGCATGATATTGCAATGATGGATACAGGCCATTATATATTTTATCAAAACATATATAATTTTAAGGCACAAAATGTAAACCGTAATGTAAATTATAGACCCTGGTTGGTAGTAGCAATGCTTCAATATATGTTCATCAATTGTAACAACTGTACCACACTAATGAAAGTTGTTGTTAACTGGGAAAAGTGGGGAAGGGGGAGGTGGTGGGTTATATGGGAATCTCTTATACTTATTTTATTTTTTTAACAAATCAATTTTATTGATACATATTCATAAAGCATAAATCCATCCAAAGTGTACAATCAATGGTATTTGGTGTAATCACATATTCGTGCATTCATCACATCACTCTTAGAGAACATTATTTCAATAAATATTAATAAACAAAAAACAAACAAAACTCATCACCTCTCAATCTATCTATGCTTTCCCTACTGTACATAGCTGTTTTATTTTTCCTTCTCTCTAGTATATTTGTATTTGTATTTTGTAAAAATAGTCTTATATGCAATATTACCCATATTCATGTTTTACATGAGGTTTTACTATCTTATACAGACTCATGTTACAGTTTTTAGCTTCCCTTCTAGTAATATACATGACCTTAGACTTTCCCTTTCAACCACTGTCATACCCATACAATACCACTGCTACTTATAAACACCATGATATGCTTTAACCATTTCTATTCATTTCCAAAGATTTACAACCTTTTTACCAGTTCTAAACAGATTAACCATCAGCTTTCCATTCTCTACCCTCCTATTTTCTGGTGACCTATATTCTAATTATTATCTCCATGAGTTTACACAATATATTTAGTTCATAATAGTGCAATGATACAGTATTTGCTCTTTTGTGTCTGGCTTGCTTCACTCAATATAATGTCCTACAGGTTCATGCATGTTGTCATATGCTTCATGACTTCATTTCTTAGCAATGCAGAAAATTCCTTTGTGTGTAGACACCATAATTTGTTTATTCATTTATCAGTTGATGGACATCTGGGTTGTTTCCAACTTTTGGCAATCCTGAATAATGCTGCTATGAACATCAGTGTGCAGATGTCTGTTCATGTCTCTGCCATCAGTGCTTCTGAGTATATACCTAGTAATGGTTTTGCCGGGTCACGTGGTAAGTCTATATTCAACTTCCTTTGAAATGCCAAACAGTCCTTCACAATGGGTGTACCATGCTACATTCCCACCAGCAGTGAATAGCATTCCTTTCTCTCCACAAGTGTGGGAGGGGAAGGGAGCAATGTTTATGGGAATCTCCTATATATTTAATGTAACATTTATGTAATCAAAAGCTTCTTTTAAAATAAAAAAATAAAATTAAAAATAATTAAAAAGTTATTTTTAAAGAAAAAATTAACAATAGGGTATTTGCTTGATAAGTTATCAAATGCATATAAAACCCCATTAATTAAGCTAGTTTGTTTCTGTAGGGAATTAAGCAAGTAGATGAAATGAAGAGGCCAGAAGTTATAAGGACTTTATTCATGTTTAAATGAGGTTACACAACTCCAGGGGATGTGATGGGGCAAATACACCCTCACGCAACCCCATAAAATTAGGAACATAAATAGATGGTGCTTCTTATTTTCCTTTAAAAATCTTTGCAATATATTTTTTTAATTTTGGAATATTAGATTTACCAAAAATTTGTAAAGATAGTACAGTGTTCCATAAACCCCTTACCCAGTCTCAGTTATCACCTTTCATTTTAAAAGAGAAATTTTAAATTAGTAGGTATATGATGAATAATTCAACAGTCAATAGTTGGGAACTTTTTAAAATTTTATTTTATTTTAAAAACCTTTAGATTACATGAATAATATATCAAAAATATAGGGGGTTCCCATACACCCCACATGTTCCTCCTCCAAAACTTTTACCCATCTTTCATTAATTTGGTACATTTGTTACATTTTGAGTGTGCTTTTGGGAAAATAAGTAATATCTACTTTACAACTCCAAATAGTCAGACATAAATTATAAGTAATTTAAATATATTTTATTACTGTCCTTTTTCATGCACATTCCACAAGGTTATGATGGTGTGAAATTTACCTGGACTTCACAGCCTCTTGAACATTTATCCTTGCCAAGTTGGGAACAATTAGGATGGATTTCTGAGAATGAAAAGAAGAGAGGTTAGATAGTTATTCTACAAGACTTTAAAACTAATTGACTGAAAGAGATGGAAAAATTCTCCCCACTTTCCTTATCAAATTTCTGTTGCATGAAGTATCTCAAAATGAAATAGGATCAAGTTTTATCCAAAACAAAAAAAGTAGAGTCACAAGAAGAAAAAGTATCATTAACAAGGGTGGTTGTCTGGAGAGTGTGTAAGCATTACTCAACAAGCACTTGTATCATTTCTGAAGAATATTCCCTACACAAGTCATAGTCTCTTTTTTATATATCATGATGACTGCAACCTATTGACAGAACTAGTGGGCAAGACAATTCTTAAAATGATGTTGGTGTACTATACTGTGCCCCATTTTTTTTCAGAAAATTGAAGTGGTTTGGCCTAAGACAGAAATTCTCAATCTCTGGGTATATCAGCATTTCCTGGAGGGCATGTACTAAGATTGATGGCCTAACCAGGAAAGTTTTGATTCAGGAAGTCTTAGTTGAGGCTTGAGAATTTGTATTACTAACAAGTTCCCAAAAAATCCCCTCTCTCAGCTAATATGGACAGCCCTGCTTCTTTACAAAGACAAGATTAACCCCACTTCATTCCTCCCATCTCCTAGCTAAAAGTCATGATACTCATTTATCAAATTGCCCCCATTTCTTGACACAAGCCATTACTGAAACAAAGCACTGCTTTATTAAGCCCTCCTCAATGTCACCCATCATAAGGCTAAACCCTATAACAAGTCCACTCTAGCTTACTCTTATGGAAACATCTGATGCTTCCACATGAAGAATACTCTCCTTTGCTGCAACAAGTTAACAAACCTAACCTTTGTTGACTACAGATGTCTTCTTGTTGTCCTGTAAACACAAGGCTTTATCATTACCCAACCATGCATTCTACTTCTTTATTTTTCAACAAATCAATTTTATTGATATATAATAATAAACCATACACTCCTTCCAAAGTGAATAATCAGTGGTGTCTGGTATAATCACATAGTTGTACAGTCATCATTACTAGAGCATTTTCATTATTCCAATAATAATGATAGCGAAAAACAAAATACAGACCAAAAAAATCTCATCAGCTCTCAACCTCTCTACACTTCCCCTGTGGTATAGCTGCTCTTCTGGGTCTCTCTAGTCCATTTGTATTTATTTTTTATAGATGGAGTCAAGCAATATGTAATACCTTGTGTCTAGTTTCTTTACTTTAGTATATTTCCTCACCCCTGCGTTCTACTTCTTGTTGTGTAAAACTTGGTGTTTCATTACTTGGAGAAAATTCAGAGCTAAAGTAGCTTCCAATTACATTGCTACAGGGTATGGGGGTGGGCAGGCAGTGCTCTTTTTGCATTCATCCACATCTGCAGATTGGGGTAAACAAATCATTATCAGACCAGCCAAGTGGGCATACATATGCTCCACCTGTCCACTGGAAGTAGTCTCCAAGACTAATCTGCGGACTGATAGCATTATATATATCTAGAGGTACTCATTGAAAATAAAAATTTTCAGGCTTCACTCAAACCCACTAAATCAGAATTTTAAAGGTCTGGACTCAGAATCTAATCTTTTCACAAAGGCATCCCAAGTGATTTCATTCAGCATACATTGTGGGACCTATCAATAAGGATGGCTGGGCTATGAAGATAAGGAATTTTCCTAAATTACCAATGATTAGGGAAAAAAATCTCATTGTATGTTCCATGGGAGAATTCTTAGAAGTAAAAGCTGGTTTTGTAATATACTAGTAACTACCTAGGCTTCTTGTCATTCTCAGATGGGAAGAGAAAACTAAATCATTAATACATTGGTCAACCTCCATGGCAGAAACTGAAACAAATGGGGAAAAGTCAGCATTTAGTTATTATGATTTACATTTGTTCCAATTTTTTGCTTTTGACAATAATGCATTGAGTCTGCTCTATTTGCTTAGTAATGTTTCCAAATGTGGATGGGTTTGGGCTTTGTTTCAAAAACACTGCATCACCACCGCCCCCTCCTACTCACCCTGGAGGCAGCGGAGTGAGGCCGACTTGGGGAACCTGGAAACCCCCTCTCTCCTACCCGCGGTGGCAGTAGCGCGAGGGGCGGCCGCGACGTGCTCTGTCTGAAGCTGTCGGGCCTGGACATCCCTTGCTTCCCTTGACTCTTCCATGGCGCCTCTACGCCCTAGAGTCGGCCTGCGAGTCCCTCTGACCTGACGGAAGATGGCTGCAGGGAGCTGGCAGGACGTGCTCACTAAGCAGGCAAAGGAGGGCTCTGCCCGACTGCGTGAAACACTCTTGGAGGGCCTAGGCTTTCTGCGCAAAGAAATGGGCCTCGACCTGGGGCTGGCGCCGAAGAGGTACCGGGCTGGGTGCTCCTGGTAGTCGCTCCTGGTGGTCTCAGGCAACCTTGGTCTGCTACTGCTGTGTCTGCACGTCTCCGCTTGGGACGCGGCTTGCGCCTGCACGCAAGAAACAGAGGCGCAGCCTCGCAAGATAGAGGAGGTGGTGCCATTGCCGGCCCTGATCCCTAACAACCTAGCCCTGCTGAAGAATCTCAGAAGCGAGGGGCACAAGAAGAACCGAAGAAATTTTCTGAGAAGCCCAAACCAATTGGACAGACGGTTGAAGTGGCTGAGGATGACCTTGTCCCTAACTCCTCGAAGTGTAACAGCAAAACACCCATTAGAGACAGACAAGAAAAATGAAAAGTCAGAGAAAAAATAAGAAGAAATCAAAGTCAGATGCTAAAGCAGTTCATGCCATGATGGAAAGGAAGTTGATGAAGAAGCCTAGGAAACTAAAATTAGTCACAGAGAGAAACGACGGCAGCGTAAATGTGATAAGGTGCTGTCTGTTTCTGGCTCATTGGATTCAACTGTCCCTGGGATAGAAAATACCATCACAATTACCACAGAGCAACTTAAAACTACATAATTTATTGTTGGTTCCAAGAAGAATACAGGTGATTCTCATCCAAATGTTCAAGTTAGCAACTTTAAGTCTGGAAAAAGAGATTCTGAACTTCAGGGATTGAATGAAAACCTCACTGTAAATGGAGGAAGCTGGAATGAAAAGTGTGTAAACTTTCCTAACAAATCAGGGCAGGTTGAGGAGAAGTGGAACTTTATTTCACCTGTTTCTTTAGGCAAGAGGAAAACTGAGCCATTTTCTTGGTATCAAGACACTGGAGATGCTAATGCAATTGGAAAAGCCTGGGGAAGGAGTTGGAGTGGCTCTTCTATATTTTCTGGCATTGGGTCTATCGCTGAGCCAGTTTCTCAGTATCTGCACCTGATTATCAGGGGGATGTTAGCTGTAATCAACCCTATATCGATGACGAATATCTTGGTTAAATGGTCTGTCTTCTGCTGATCCCAGGTCTAATTAGAATGTGCCAGCAGAAGAGTGGGGGGATTGGGTAGATGAAGAAAGAGCTTCACTTCTAAAGTCCCAGGAATCAATTCTGGATGATCAAAAGCTTTCAGATAAAGGTAAAGAAAAGGGAGTGGAAACTTTTTCAATTGGGGAATCTAAAAAGAAAAAGAACAAGCAAGGTGAAGAAAGCTCTCGTACACAGGACATGGAAGAATTAGTATAAGAGATTAAAGAAGAGCTTCCAGTGAATACCTCTAATAAAGTCTGTCAAAAACATGAAAAAGCTTTTTTTGAAGACCATAAGTACTAATGATCTGCCTAAAGTACTCTCAAAAAAAGCCAGCCTATCAAGATTCTTCCACCTGCTGTGTCTACGAGTCATCTGTAATTTTATCAAAAAGTGCTTCTGACAAGTGCCGGTGCTATGTGCCACCAATGCTACAAGAGACAGATAAATCCAAGTCTAATAGTAAGCAAAATAGTGTGACTCCTTCACAGACCAACTCTGAAACAAGCTGGGAATCTCCCAAACAAAGAAAAAGAAAAAAAAGCCAGATGGGAAATGTGAATATATTTTTCCTAAGTTGGACATGTTTTGGCAAACACTGTCTTGAAGATAATGCTGATATTGCTTATTCAATAATTTGTGAACATGCACAGAGTTTTATATAAATTTCAACCAATTTTTAAAACAAAACTCTGAGCACAACTACCATAAAAAAGCTTTTTAAATGTGTTGGGAAACTCAGTAGAGAATTGGTCAATAATCAGAGCCATATTTTTATTTAGTTGGGATTAAAATCAATGTCAAACATTAATGATATAATATTTTAAATTAAATGACACCTTAGAGATGTGTTATTAGTACTGCTCAAGCTTTGATTTTTCAGATATAATCTTGCAATTATTTCATTGACTATTTCTCCCTGTCACCGTCAACCCTAACCCCACTCATCTAAGAGACACACACACCACCATCACTAACAACAAAAAGTGTGCAGAGATTATTTAGTTGGCTATAGCTATGCCAAAATTTAGGAGACCAAAGAAGAGGAAGATTGTAACAATAATTTGCAGAGAGGGGTTTTAACTGTGTTTGATGATCAGAAATTCATCTGCATGCTGAACTAGATATTAGACATTTTTTTAATTGATGAAAAAAAAAGCTACTTAAACTTACCCCAGGAAAACCAAAATCCAACTTATACCCACAGTTTATGGAGCAGTTTTCTGACAGAACTCTGGGACTTGTGTAGTCCCATTTCTTCCACTAATGTTTATCAGAAACTTTGTGGTTTTGATCTTATTATAAAAAACAAGGCAAAATGTCCTTATTAAAAATTATGTTATTTTACTAGAAAAAAGTAGGGAAAGAAAAAACTAAAACTAAATCAATTGTAACCCTATAATTCATATATATTTATTTAATATTTTTCAGTACATACCTTCCTAGATAATATTCCTATTATATAAGAATATATTAATCCAGTCATAATTATATAAGCATAAATATATTATTTTTTCAACATTGAATTTTATAGAAAAAGTACAATAAATTTCTGCTCAATAATAGATTCTGAACTGTTTTCCACATTGATATATGATTTTTGATGTCGAGTTCTTTGACCTTATCATAATTTCTTTCACCAATCTTTTATTAATATACACTTAGTTTGAGGCAATTTTCAGTATTGTAAATAATATTCAGATTAGCATCTATATGTCTGCACCTTTACTTGTTTGTGTTATTTTCTTTGTAGAAGTCATTAGAGAAGGAAATGTTATTTAGAGTGTATATTTTAAATCTTCTGATTAGTATTTCCAAATTATCTTCCAAAATTGCTACTCTATTGAAAGATAGTAACTTTTTCCACATCCTTTCTCTATCAGTGGCTATTATAATTGTTTTTAACATATGAAAATGATTGGGGAATGCATTTATTGGAGGCTGGGTATATTTTATAAAGTCTAGTATTGGGGATTGAATTATCTCCCATACAAAAGGCATGTTCAGGTCCCAAACCCTGGTCTTGTGGATATAAGCCCATTTGTAAATAGAAACTTTGATGATGTTAAGGTATGCCCAAACTGAATGAGGTAGATCTTAATCTAATTAGGCCTTAGATATAAAGGAAATTGGTCATAGAGAGGAAGCCATGGGGAGCAGCCAGAAACTAGAAGTCAACAGAACCCAGAAGAGGCAGGAGAAGACATCACTATGTGCATTACAATGTAACAGAAAAGCCTTAAGGATTTTCAGGCTTTTCTAGATATAGGATCATAAAATCAGCGAATAGAGCAGGTTTCAATTCTTCCTTTACTATTTGGGTGCCTTTCATTTCTTTATCTAGCCTAATTGCTCTAGCTAGAACTTCTAGCAAAATATTGAATAACAGTGATGACAGTGGCCATCCTTGTCTTGATCCTGATCTCAGCAAGAAAACTTTCAGTCTTTCACCATTGAATAGAATGTTACCTATGGATTTTTCATATATGAACTTTTTCATGTTGAGAAAGTTTCCTTCTATTCTTATCTTTCAGAGTTTTGTTTTTTTTTTTCAAGAAAGGATGTAGGATTTTGGCAAATGCCTTTTCTGCATCAATCAAGATGATCAAGTGATATTTTTTTCCTTGATTTCATGATGTGGTGTATTACATTGATTGACTTTCTTGTGTTTGCATGCCTGGGATAAATCCCACTTGATCATGATGTGTAATGCTTTTAGTATCCTGTTGGATTTAATTATCAAGTATTTTTTTGAGGATTTTTGTATCTATCTTCATTAGAGAAATTAGTCTATAATTTTCTCTTTATGTGGTATCGTTATCTGACTTTTGGTATTCTATGACATTTGCGTCATAGAATGAGTTTGATAGGATTCCCTCCTGTTTGAATTTTTCTCTCTAGGCACTGCCTTCACTGCCTCTCAGAGGTTTTGTTATGTTTTGTTTTTGTTTTCATTCATCTTGAGATATTTAGTGATTTCTCTTGCAATTTCATCTTTTCCCATTGATTATTAAGAGTGTATTGTTTAAGATTTAAGATTTAAACCTTTATTGACCTCAGGTCAATTTGTTTGTCCTCCAAAATCTATGTATGCATCCCACATTCCCTTTTCCCAAGTCAATAAAAGGTATTGCCACCCAAATAACCTTAGAGTCATCCTTGATTCTTCCCTTTCCTTCACTGCCAAATCCAAATAATCTGCATATCTCCTCCAACTTCCCTCCAAAATACACTTCCAACTTCATTGCCACCTTTAATTTCTGGCATCTACAGATTGACAATCCCTTATCTGAAATGATTGCAGCAAGATTTGCTTTGAAATTATGGTTTTCCAAAACTGATCACACAATTTCATCATATTGTCTGGGTTAATAATGTCATTGTCACAAGTGTCCTTAAGTTTATCTGTATTTATTAGTATTCCAGCACTTTTCCTAGTGCTCAAGGAATGCACAAAAACATCATTACCAATGTTCAGGACATTCAATATTGACTTTCTCTAATTAACTTACATTTTTCCATAAAAAATTGTGCATAAGTGTGAAGTCTGATATCATAGAATTTGTGACATCAAGTCTTTCAAACTTTTCATGAATAAGTTCATTTTCTCCTCCTCCTTCATCCACTACTAGACTACCCTTGGATCATGAAACATATTCATCAATAATCCATGGCACCCTTGTAAAAATGTATTTCTTTGTTTATAAAATATAGTAAATAACTGATAACCCAACACAAAGCCTAGGAATTAAGCAATATTTTATGGTTCTGTTTTCCTCTCCACTGCCATTCTACCTCCTGGCCTTCTACAATCCAGAGCAACACTTATTTGAAATCCCATGTGTATCTCCTACTTACAACTATAATCCTGAAAATTATATTATTTATTTTTTCTTTGAAAAAAAGGTATCATAGTACTTGTAATCTTTGGGGACATAATTTATTTTCACTTAATATATCGTTGCATCATCCATACAATTGTATATTGATGGATTTCATTCATTTTGGCTGCCAATTAACATTTCAATATGTAAAGATACATATTAATAGTTCATTCATACTTTTTTTCCATTTGCTGAATTTATTTAAACAAATCAACTTAGAAATATCATTGAATTAAACATGTAAACATACTGCCATGTTCCTGAAACAAATGTTAACACTTGTATAAAAGTTAAATGCTTATTAGAAAAGCTGTCCATTAATAAGGCTAGACTTCAGCAAAACTAAAACAATTTTGTTTCTTTAGCTTTACTTGTCTGACAATGCAATACTATCAAACCACAGTCAAAGATAACAAAAACATGTTGAAAGGCTAGATCAGTGCCATTGGTTACAGCTGTTAAATAGTTTCGTTCTTGGTGCCCCATAAAAACAATTAAACCAATCACATCAAATAAATCATAGCTTTTTTTTCTTTATCACAATTCACTAAGTGATGTTAATTATGGTCCTTGACATATATGTTTGGTAAAGGCTATTTACAGTGTACATGGCTGAGCATGAACTACTTATAGTTACTAAGATACTTGCCAGTTTATTATGATATAATTCCATAGTGCCTGAAAATGGTGAAACATCTCACACATCATTTTTTTAATACATATTTTAAAAGATGCTTAGATTACATAAATGTTACACAAAAATTACAGGGATTCCCATGTGCCCCACCTCCCATAACATCCCACATAAACATCTTTCATTAGTGTGGCACATCACCTGCAATGGATATACACATCCTGGGGCTTTGCCACTAAGCATGGACCATAGTTCACATCGTAGACCACACTCTCTCCCACACAGTTCTGCATGTTAAATGCTGATGTAAAATGGCTTATATCTGTCATTATAATATCACTCAGGATAATTCCCATGTCCTGAAAAAGAACCTGTGTTACAACTGCTTTTCCCTTCCTTGCCCCAAAAGCGTCCAGTGGCCACTGGCTCACCCTCACTGTTGTAATTTCTTCCATTGCTTGAATCACATGTCTACAACAGAATACCATTAAGTCCACTCTAGTCCATAGCTTATACTTTTGATAGCCGTTTGAATTTTGTCAAACTTTTGCTATTGTGAATGGTGCTATTATGAGCATTCTTAAATATATCTCCAGTTGTAGAAATTTACATGCAAAATTTACTATTGAATATATATCTTGGTGCAAAATTCCTTGATTTTGAAGCTTAAAAGGCAATGTTAATTGTAAAAAATGTACCACACTAATGAAAGTTGTTGTTCATGGGGAAAAGTGTTGGAAGGGGAGGGAGTGGGGTATGCAGGAATCTCATATATTTTTGATATAACATTTATGTAATCTAAACCTTCTTTAAGAATAAAAAATAAAAACTATTTTTAGAAATGTAATGCTAAAATGTTTTTTAAGTGATTGCATCAATCTATACTCTTATTAGCACTTTATAAGAAATCCAGTGGATCCACATCTTTTCTAACATTTGGTAATGATTTTTACCAATCTCCTGTGCATAAAATGGTATTTCATTGTAGAATTGATTTGCATTTCATAGATTACTAACAAAATTGTACATCTCTTCATTTCTTCACTTCTTCAAATTTGGGGCCGTATGGATTTCCTATTCTGTGAAATGTCTGTTCATGTAATTTGCCATTTTTCTCTTGGGTAGTTTTGCTTTTCTTATTGATTTGTAGATGTTCTTTTTCTTTCTTGTTCCTAATGCACGGATTCTTAACCAGGGGTCCAGGGACCCAAAAGGGGTCTGTGGAAAGAATTCAAGGTGTCCATGAGCTTGAATTGAAAAAAATCATCTTATTATCTTTATTTTCTCTGACCACCAAAGTTAAGTGTCAAAAAACTATCTGCCACTACATTCTGAGCAGGGGTCTATAGATTTCACCTGACTGGCAAAGTGGTCTGTGGAACAAAAAGGGTTAAGAACCCCTGTTAATACTTTGTCAGTTGTGTGTACTCTGAATACTTTCTCCAACTTTTGAAGTTCTTTTCTCACTTTTCTCTATTGATTGTCTTTCTCTTAAGAATGAGTCACATTTTCCTGTTTCTTTGCATATTGAGTAATTTTGGATTAATCCCCAGTAGTGCAGATGTTATATTATGGAGTCTTCTAGATGCCTCCCAAGAGTATTGAACTTCTTTTCTTAAACCAGTTAACTTTGCTGAATTAAAACTGTAAACTCATTCTATCTGGCCTACAGTGAGTGGTTGTTCAGATTTCAATTTAGTTCATTTTTCCTTAGTAGACCTGCCCCCTGTGCATGTTAGCTCAGAGGTCAGTGAGAGATGGGGGGCAATGTTTAAAGAGAGTTTATACTCTTTTCTGGTACTCTTCTTCTGGGATTTTCTTCCCAGAATACCATTTTCCAATGACTGTGTATTCCCATATTTCTGTTTTTTCACACCATTAAGTCTACAGGATTTCTTTTCAGTCATCCTATATGACACAGTTTGACCCCATTTGGCTAAAAGTCATAAAAATGTAAAACTTACGGAATGTTGTTCCTTTATTCCAAGTACTTGGTTTCTTCCAGTGTCTACATGCTTTCAATTGCTCTTTTATTTTGTCCAAGGTTAGTAGTTTTACTGTGCTGGAGTCCTGGCCTGATAGGTATTATTCCCTTAATTTAAAATATTTAAATTTATAAACTTTTATTTGGTCGTTAATGTTTTTTATGCCTTGCTTAGGAAATACTTCTCAATGTCATTGTCTAAAATATACATATCTTTTCTAAGTGTTTTAAAATTTTGTTCTAGATAATTAAGTCCTTAATACATTGGTTGATTTTTTTTTTTTTTTTTGAGTTGCTGGGACTGAGTTTGAACCTAGGACTTTGTATGTGGGAGGCCACTATTCAACCATTGAGCCACATTGATTCTTTTGAGTTGGTTCTTTCATTTGCTTGTCTGTTCGTTTCTTATGTTTAGGAGGCACAAGGAACCAAACCTGGGACCTCCCATGTGGGAGGCAGGCACTCAACTGCTTGGACCACCTCTGCTCACTTGTTTTTTTAATTCAGTATAAGGTAGCGATATTTCAGCTTTTTCCACATGGATTACCATTTTTTCCAGCTCCATTTATTGAACTCTTTCCTTTCATCAGTGATCTGGCTTGATACCTTTGTTACATAGACATGTTTTGGGCTCTTTTATTCCAGTGGTCAATATGTCTGTCTCTGCACTAACATCATACTGTCTTAATCACCATAGCTTCATTGTTATTTCTGATATTGGTAAGTCAACTCTTTTCCTTCCTCTTATTCAAAAGTGTCTTGTCTATACTTGCCCCTTTACTCTTCAAAATATATTTTAGAGTCTTCACATTATTCCTAAAAAGTTTTATAATTTTTCTTATAGAGGTTATTTATATTCTTGTTAGGTTTTGTTCCTACTTAAGTCTCTAATAATGTTATAAATAATATTATATCATCAATTATGTTTTCTACTTGTTTTCTTTTCTTGTAAAGAAATGCAACTAACTTTTGTATATTAATATCATAACTACTGCTTTTCTAGCTTTCCCTATTCTTTCTACAGGTGAATTATTTTGTGGAATGACTCTCACTTTCGTTGTGGGTGATGTTTCCTCATGATTATACTTTGTTATGCATTTTTTGTAGGAATACTACTGCACTGATATATTGTCCTCAAAGGAGACACAGAATATTGATCTGTCCCATTAATGGTGATGTTAATTTTAATCACTTTATCAAAGTAGTGTCTACCAGGTTTCACTATGGCAATATAGGTTATTATTTTATGCCTTGTAATTCATATCTCATGGTTAGATATTTTGAGACCATACAAACGCTGCATTTCTAATGAAACATTCACCACTTTCTTATCTGAATCATAATTGCTGTAATGGTTACCAAATGGGGGTCCTCTAATTCAAACATTTCTTCTACAATTATTTCTCTTGGAAGGAATAATATTTCTGCACAATCCAAATAGGAGAGTTAAATGGATATGTGGTAGGAATGCCTGAATCCATTAAATCCTTGATGGTGGCACTGATCTCTGCAATCCCTCCAGGAATCTGGTATTGCTTTTGATTTACTATTTTGCTAGGTAGGGGCATTTCTAATGGCTTCCACTTGGCTTTTTCTACCATTGTAGCCCATATTCCACAACTCAAGATCCAGTGTTTGTATTCTGTCAGTTACTGAGTATGCCTATTCCAATTATGCATTCTGGAACTGGGGAAATAATGAGACAGACCTGAGCTAAAACTCCACCAATCACCTAACTTCTATAAGTCCCTACTGGTGTACCACATGCTGTTTTGGGTATCCTGGAATTAATGTTATTCCTAAGGCATTGTGTAATAATTCCCAAATATATGATCATTTCCTTTTCCCCAATGCAAAGTTACCCTGTAAAATGACATAGGTCTCTTTGGGGAAAGCTGGGAGGAAGATTAGTAGTATAAATTTTTGTCAGTGTAACAGGCTCTTTCCCCAAATGGAAGTGGCCTTCCCCTCATTCAAGGGACTCTGGGTCTCTAAACTATCTTAAGTCTGGAAATTGATTAAGGGGCCGTGAATCTTGGTTCTGGAATTAAAGTTAGTGTTTTGTTCACTCAACATAGAACACTTCTGCTTACACAGATCAAGTAGGAATTTAGTAGAGTGCCCATCTATTTTACTGTTAGGTACAGAATGATCTATTAGCCAACTCCATAGCTGTATATGACTCAGACTATCTTGATTGCTGCTTTCAGTCTGACTTTCATTGTTGTAGCCATGCCCACCATGTCTTTGGTGATTAAGTGCTGCTACTTGATTTCTGCCAGTCCAAGATCCAATCATCCCCATAGTGTTTCAGGATTCTAGTTTCATGACAGCAGTTCCCACAGTAATATCTGGCCTATAGAGAAGAGCAACCACAGAGCTCTACAAGGAAGATGAAATTAGTTTTACAAATTTATTCCTCACAGTCCTGGTTAAAGGTGTGTCTCCTGGACATTCCTGGGGTGGGTGAGCAGGTCTTAAATGATGAATTCATTCTAGCATTCCAATATCTCTAAGACTTTGAATCCCCTCATCTAAAGTATACCAGGGTAAATCAGGCATCTCAACCTCAGACATTCTAAGCTATCTTTTGGACCATGTTCATCCAGGCACCCAAACTATTAGAAAGTTTAGAACCCCTTCTAGCCCCTCAAGCTACAGTATTGAATCCAGAATCTCTGCCTAGTGGGACCATATAAATAAATTCTGCTTGATTAAATTTTATATTCCTTCCACTATTATCTCATACCCTTAGTATACATTCCCACATATATTCACCTGAGTTCTGTCTTTATAATTTGGAAAACTCATGCATTTCTTTTAAAGTACAATGTACTTCTTCATTGGTCACACATTGCACTTTGCCTTCAGGTGCTTGTGATTTTAGTCTAATTATAGGTCTGGAAGAGAAGAGGGTGATGGGGTGGGTAAAGAGAAGAATTAGAAGTCTCTTGCAAGCTAATGACCTCAGGACATTCCTTTGTATTTTTATCTGGTTATACAGGATTAATCTCTTCACACAGTGGTTGGATGGCAGACTCTTCAGGGCAGGGTGAAAGTTGGGTGATGGTTTCTTCAAGGCAGGGAGGAGGTAGAGACTCCTTGGGACAGCCAAGTTTGTGCAGTGTAGGATTGCATATGGCTGGTAACTGCCTCAGGGCAAGGAGGAGGTCTGAACTCCCTGGGCAGGCTGGAAGCTGGGCAGTGCAGGCTCTAATTTGGCCAACAACCACCTCAGGGCTGGGAGGAGGTCCTTAATCCTTGGGGCAGCTGGAGGCTGGGTGATACAAGCCTGACATTGTGTGGCTCCACAGGATAGACCATTACAGGTTTATCTGGCAATGTCTCAGCAGAATTTAGGGTTTCAATGCCCTTACCAAAATCAGCGTCAATCCATATGTCTCCATCCCAGTAGGTAAGGTTCCACTACTTTACAGTCAATGCCCTCACTTGAACAGCCACCACCCTTCATGGTTGAGATTTTAGTTTCTATTGTAACTCTGCTACTTGTATAATGAGACTCTGTATCTGAATTTCAGAGCTCTGTTCTGAAATAGATCTTCTAGCTGCATGAAACAAGATTTTCTTTAAGAGCACTCATAGAAACTTTCCCAACATTCCTGAAGTGCTTACATTGCAAATTTGAAGGCTTTACCGCATCCCTTCTTTTATAACTGTATCCAGCACATTTTAGCTTTTATCACCACAAAACACTGTTAAGGTATTAAACACTGTCAGATCCTTGTTTCTTATAAGAATGGAAGTAGTCATATTCAATGGTGATATTTTGCGTATCTCTATTGCCAACACATGCTATGGACTTTCAGTGGTCTCTTGATTATTAGAGGGTCATTGTCCTTGAATCTGATCAGAGTATAGGGCCAACTGCAAAAATCCCAGAACCACTTCAGATTTCTCATTTTTAAGATTCTGTTTTTCAAAACTGTCACACTCTCAGCACCCAGGTATATAAGTCAGGGTTCTATAGGGAAACAGAACCGACAGGAAATATTTGTAATTATTGTGAGATTTTATAAAATTCTCTCACATGCTCTGGGGATGCAGAAGGACAAATTCTTCAGGGCAGGCTGCAAACCAGGGACTCAGATGAAGGTCTTTGATGTGTTCCCAGGAGATGCTGGCTGTTTGAAGTACAGAAGGGAAATCTTTCTTTGAATGCTTAAATAACTTCCCCTTTTATGGTCTTCAACTGATTGGATGTGATGTCACTTATTGCTGACAGCAATCTACTTAGTTGATTGTAGATGTAACCAGTTATTTATGCAATCAACTCACTGATGATTAAAGTCTATGAAATGCACTTGTATTACAATTAGGCCAGTGTTTGCTTGATCAGACAACTGGGCACCATTACCTGGCCAAGATGGCACATTAGCTTAATGATCACACAAGGGACACTCAATAATTCTAAATGCTGATCTTTCTTCAGAAACTATAGAGACAAGAAGACAGTGGTATGATATATTTAAGACACTGAAAGAGAAAATCTGCCAGCAGTGAATTCTTTATCTGGCAAAACCTGCCCTTCAGGAATGAAGGTGAGAGGAGGAAGGGCAAAAGGGCAGCAGCATAAGGAGCTCCAAGTGTCACCTTGTCCTACATTGCCATTATTAATTACCCAGAGCTATCAAATTCACCTGTTTGGTGGGGGGGGGGGATGGGGACGGAGGCAAGAAGAGCATTTTGAAACATTCCATTCCTTGCTATAATGGAAGGGGAATGCCCACCTGCAGTGAAGATTCACTGGTAGAGCACTCCATGCTGCTGGTGTTGCAAGATCCTCAGGAGTTATTCCCTGGCTGGAGTTCAAAGTACCATATCCAAAAAATGAAGGAGGAAGAGATGGTTGGGAATTGACTTCGGCCACTGATTATTAAATTGGGCTGACTATAGTCCAATCCTAAGAACAGCTAGAGTTTAAAACAGTCCAAGTTGTAAAGAGGACAGTAGCCTCCATTTTAACACCACTGCCAGCCTGAGGGGAAGTGGGGCTGATGGAAAATTACAGTAATGATAAGGACCAACTTCTTCCCAACCAGGTCAGATTGCAGCCCTAGCAAATGCTCCATCGGGGGGAAGGTCGGGGGACATGCACCAGTCTCTCCAGGCAACTGTAGCTGCTTTTGGCCAACACTGATTAGATTGTTGGGCACTTGTGACTCCATCTTCATCTCCTAATAAGATAGGAGGAGGATGGTGTTTCCCCAACCTTTCTGAGCAACTACAGGCACTTTAAGCCTACACAGACCAGATTGTTGGAACTCCTGTGGTTCCACCCCACACATGAAAAGGCAGAAGGTACAGTGCTCACTAAGGCTCTCCAGGAATTTGCAGCCACTTTTGGTAAGCATGGACTAGACTGTTGAACAATCTTTTAGTCCATCCCTACAACTGACAGGGAAGGAGGAGGAATAGTGCACCCTCCGCTTCTCCAGGCAACTGCAAGTTGATTTGGCCCATGATTAGACTGTTAGCCACAAATGTGGACATATCCCTACCCCTAATAGGATAGGATGGAACAATGTTTCCTCAGCCACTCTGGGCAACTGCAGGCACTTTTGAAGGAGGGTGGTCCTTTGATGAACTCAATATTGATGACTGTACTTATGAACTGTCTATTGAAATTGAAACTTAGCTTAGTATTATAGGGTGTCTAAGATTTACCTCCTGAAAGTATCCTTGTTGCTCAAATGTGGCCTCTGTCTAAGCCAAATCAGCATATAAATGCATTACCTTCTCCCCTGCATAAGACATGACTCCCAAGATGGGCCTCTCTGACATCAAGGGATTACTACCAAGCACCAACTTGCAATTTAACTGGAAAAAGACCTTGACCATAAGGGGGGAAAGGTAAAGACAAATGAGATTATAATGCTAGGAGACTTCAAAGTGAGTTGGGAGAACATTCCAGAGGTTACACTCATGCATGTCTCAGCAGGATCTCATGGACTGCCAAAGTAAATATTGCCTCAAATATTGGGGATTGTGAGGGCTCTGGAAACATCCATGCACAATATTGTATATCTAAAGGGTAGATAGCTCAGCTGTCTGAAGCCTTGCCAGTGGGCACTACTTTGGAATTTATGCTCCCCCAATGTGACAAAGTAGGACTCAGTTGTGGTTTCCCGTAATATGACTCTTCAGTCTTTCTATTTGAACCTATAATTAGTACTAGGGTTGATAGGTGTATGTCCTAGAGAATAAAATCTTTGGACTCTCCATGTGCCAGCTGGGTCCTGAATCTAAATGGAGTTGTAAAACCTACTCACCAGTTCATTAGTTTCACCCAGGACAACTAAAATGCAGGCCCCTTCCCATTTAGAGGTGGAGTGGGCATCACCGTCCCAGAATCCTCAGAATTTAAGAATGAATTATGGACTAAAGTAGACTTACTGGTATTCTACTATAGATTTATTGTGATTCTAGCAATGGAAGAAATGATATAATTGATGTGGAGGCAGTGGCCGCTGGAGGTTCTGATGGCAAGGAAAGGGAAAAACATGAAATATGAGGGCATTTTAAGGACTTAGGAATTGTACTGAATGACATTACAATGACAGATACAGGCCATTACATATCTTCCCATAACCTACAAAATTGTGTGGGACAGAGTGTAAACTACAATGAAAATTATAATACATGCTTAGTGGCAATGCCCCAAAATGTTTTCATCAATTGTGACAAAAGTACCGCACTAATGAAGGATATTGTTAATGTGGGAAAATGTGGGAGGGGTAGTGAGCAGGGCATATTGGAATACCTATATTTTTATGAATAATTATGTACTCTAAATATCTTTTTTTTTAAATAAAAATATGTCTATAAAAAAAGAAATAACATTTTTCCCACTCACTTATTGTCAGACACACAGATAGGGTTCTGTGATGGTTAACTTCACGTATCAATTTAAACAGAATATGTTTTCCAGAGTTTTGGTCAAGCAAGCACCTGGCCTGATTGTTATGGTGAGGCTATTTCATGGACTTCAATCATTAGTAGTTTGATTGCATCTATGGTTGATTACATCTGCAGTCAACTGTGGAGATTGCCTTCAACAATGAAAGAAGCCTCATTGAATCCATTGGAAGGTTTAAAAGGAGAACTGATGCTTTTAGCAGTCAAAAGAGAGAATTTCCATCTCTACATCAGCCACCCATTCAATTGGGTGTGAAATGTTACCTCATTGTGGTTTTGATATAGAGTTCCCTAATGGCTAATGAAGTTCATTATCTTCTTTATGTTCTTAGTGGACATTTGTATATCTTCTTTGGAGATATTTTACTCAAGTATTTTGTCCATATTAAAAATTGGATTGTTTTTCTTTTTTGTTGCTAGATTGTAAGAGTTGGTTATGTATTCTGTATAATAAACATTTATCAGACAAATCTTTCCAATTATTTTCTACCATTATGTTGTTTGTCTTTTTCACTTCCTTGATAAAGTCTTGGAGGCATGCAAGTTTTAATAATGATGAAGACCATTTATCTATTTTTCTTCTTTTGCTTATACTTTTGGTAAGAAACCATGTCCTAACACAAGACTCTCAAGACGTTTCCCTATGTTTTAACCTGAGAATTCTATACTTTTAGTTCTTATATTTAGGTCTTTGATCCATTAGTTGGTGATTTTTGTTTATGGTGTTAAGTAGGGAACCATCTTCATTCTTGTGCATGTGGATATCCAAATTGACCCAGAATAAATGTAGAAGAGATTCATTTTTCCCCACTTACTGGTCTTGGCAGGCTTGTGAAAAAAGTCCTTGGCTGGATGGTGACATCATGAACTTGGCAATATAAGACATCCCCTGAAAAACCCTCCCCAGAGAGTTAGTGTATAAAAGGATAAAATCCCACTTGATTAGACTGGAGGATGATAGAGACT
>JAQZBX010038492.1:0-23382 GCA_029593785.1 Cabassous unicinctus | reverse complement strand
GGGACCGCACAGTCGAGTGGATGCCTCCAAAACACGACTACAGAGAAGAATGGGCGGAAAGCCAGAAATAAATACTGAAGTTGTGTGTCTGAAAAATGCTAATTTAATGCATATGCTTTAGGGAATGTGCTTTTGTGTATTGTATGGGTGGGGGGACACCATTGGTCAGGGTTAGTTGAATACAGAATTCTGACATTTTAATGAACTTGTTTTTGTTTTATGAAGAGAAGAAGGAGACCTGGAGAATCTTCCAAGACATGTTTAAGAGAGTTTGAGAGCCAAAATTGGAATGACTAGGGAGTTAATATATGGTATTGGATTTGCAGAGTTAGCTTTTGGGGGAGGGGGTTGGGGGAGGCTTCTATCTAAATGACAAGACAAAGGGAAATTTAAGAGTTCTGTTGCAAAATTTCTGAAGTTTCTTTTTAATATAATTGTCCCATTTATAGTGATTTGTTTCCTTTGAGGTTTTCTGGTGGTTCCTCCCTTCTCTTTGTGCAAAAGATCTTTCTGTGGAATTTGGTTCCTGAGATACAGTATGCATATAAACATTAGAGAGGAATTATGGTATATTGAATTACTCCATATTTTTGAACAGAAAAATAGAAATTCAGAAGTTGTCAGGAGGGGATGGTGAGGGCTAAGGGCTGACTTTTCCAAAGCCGCAGGTTGATGCTTCTGTAATCGATTCCATGTGTTTCTTTTCGTCAAATGCTGACTGTGGCCAAGGGTGGGCAAACATTAAATATTCTCTGCTGGGAAGGGGGAGCACAACAGGACCTGGTGGCAGGCTGCCCCTGTCCCCTCAGAGGTGAGCCCCCCTTGCCCCCATGGTGAGCTATTTGTGTCTACCAGTCTGTTGTTCCCTTCAGACTTCCTTAACCTGCATCCTAGGCCTTCCCCACGGAAATTCCTCACTGAGAACCCTGAGAAGGGAAGTGAGGAGGCCAGAGACCCCACTTCCTCCCTGCTACCAGCATTAGCCAGCATTTTTCCGCTGTCTCCGCAGCCACTGCCGGCAAGCATCCAACTTGGGTTCGCGTTTCCTCTCTTTCCCGGACTCCACACCCACTCCCACTGAATCACATGTTTGTCACTAGCTCATGCTGGATTTTTCAGCTGGGTAGAACCTCCAAGGAAATTCTTTTTACTTCAGTCTTCTGGCTTAGGCAGGTGAACAACCAACGGAGATAGTACAGACATGGTATAGTCACTTCTTAAGGATTGTCACGGAGACAGTGTTCTCTTCTTTCCTGGGATCCTGACCTTCGGGTGCTCAGGATGATGTGAAATTATTTGTCCCCCTGGTCAGGGCTGAGCTGGCAGGTGGCTGATCTGGCCCCTTCACATTGCCCCATCATGCCAAGTTGCCTGTCTGACAGTACCTCTCCGTGGGAATGCTGGGCAGTCCCAGGTTTCTGAAACAGAAGATGTGTCACAAATAGGTGACGGGCAGCAAACAAGCCTCCTTATTTCTGAGGTTACTTGCCTCTCACTGCCTCCCAGGCATATCAGCCTCTCTGGGTGTTACTGAGAACCAGGTTGGCAGGGGGTGAGATAATACTTTTTGGGGAGCCAGCCTTCCATGAGTCGCTGTGGAGACATTCTTCCCTGGCATTTAGGGAACAGGGATTTTCACATTTCTCTGCTCTCTGAGGTGGACAGAAGACGCTGATTCGAGCCTGAAGCCTCATTTATAATCGCTTTCTATGGAAACCACTGGCAGACTTGGCTTTCAGGCCTGGGAAGGATGAGACCAAAGCCTGACCCCAAAGCGAGCCATCGCCAAGACGAGTTACATGAATAAGCAAAGGGAGCCACTTCTTTCTCTGCTCTCCACTTAGGCCTTGCCAGCCATTCAAATAGCACCACGGTGGCTGTTGTCTGAACCCATTTCATTTGACTTCCTGGGTTATTTTTTTCCCTTGTAGACAAAGAGTTGCAACTCCCTTCAGGATTCAACTGTAATTTTGATTTCCCTGAGGAGCCCTGTGGTTGGATGTACGACCACGCCAAGTGGCTCCGGAGTACCTGGACCAGCAGCTCCAGTCCAAACGACAGGACGTTTCCAGGTAAGCTACTGCGAGTTAAGCAATGAAAGAGTTAAGGCTATGCCACATTTTGCAGCCCCAGATTCCCTTACAAGCTTCATAACTTCCCACCACAAAGCAATCTTCTGCTCTTTGCCCACAAACCACCAGAGTCTTTGCTCAAGACGTCACCCCACAGAATAGCTGGTTGGTGGTTCCCAGCCCTCTCTTGTGATTACAGCAACAGCCTGGAAGCTGGGAGGACAGAGGGAGGCCAAGAGAAAACAAAGAAGGAAGGAAGGGGAACTCGGGGAGGTCCTAGGAAATGAGACAAGTCAATATTCCCTTGTTCCCATAGTCAACATTTAGCTGCCACCATCGCAGAGCCTCTTGTCGAATCCAAGCTGAGTGTTGTTCTTAAAATGGCTAATTGAGACTGATATTTCTCCAAGGGAATCAGAGCTTCTGTAGCAAATCAACTCAAGGGACCAAAATGCCACCACACCCATGGGGGTCTAGAAGTGCTGCCAGCACTTGACCTCTAGAAAATATGAGAGGTCTTGAAATATTAAGTTCTTGAAATGTTAAGCCCACCCTTTTGGTTTTAGAGGGGCAGATTTCAGAAACCTCTCTAAGAACTGTTGATAGAAAGGGGTTGCCTTTAACCGTTATAACTAGGTAGGAGCAAGAGTTGTTTACTCTCTCCACTGTTTCCACTGTCGCGTGCTTTTACAGTAGTGTCCTGGTAAATGTTTAGCAACCAGCTCTGGGAGGGAAAGAGGGAGCTGCTTAGTAACACTTGCCTCTCTCAGTGGTATAAATACTGTTACTGTGGCTGAATTCCTGCTACCAACAAGATGTCATCAGAGGTGGCGTTGAGGAGAGAAGCACAGTCGCAGGGCATGATATAGTTTCCCACCATACAGGTACAATAGATAGGAGCATAATACTGGTAAAACGCATTTATTTATTTATTTATTTTTAAGATTTATTTTATTTATTTATTTATTCCCTGCTCCCCCGCCCCTTGTTGTTTTTGCACTTGCTGTCTGTTCTCTGTGTCCATTTGCTGTGTGCTCTCTGTGTCTGTTTGTCTTCTCTTCAGGAGGCACCAGGAACCGATCCTGGGACCTCCCACGTGGGAGAGAGGCATTCAATCGCTTGAGCCACCTCAGCTCCCTGGTCTGTTGTGTCTCTCATTGTCTCTCTTCTTTGTCTCTTTTTGTTGCGCCAGCTTGCTTTCACTGGGAGGTCCCGGGCAATGAACCCGGGACCTCCCATATCGTAGACAGGAGCCCAATCACTTGAGCCACATCTGCTTCCCAAAATACATTTAAATAATTAGGAAGTGATGTGTTTTGAGTACTTATTACCTTTGGTTTTTATATAATTTAAATTTTAATAATGACTAAGTTTAACAACTGGCCTGCAAAAATTCCAGAAAATTTAACAATTGGCTCTCGCAAGCCGGTGCACGGTCAGCTCCAGCACGCCGCTGACTCCTTTCAATTTCCCCACACCTTAGGCCCCCATAAGCCCTTGAAAAGAAAGGGGTTAGTTCTGGAAATTAGTAGATCCCACTTTGCCGGGCTACAATGGGAAAAGAATAGAAAATGAAAAGGGGAGGCAACCTCCCAAACCCCATCTCAGCTGGGTTCCTCAGAGCTGCTCCGCTGCCCCTCACCCCAGGGACTGGTGTGTCCCCTGACCCCCAGGGGACAGCTGGGGGAGGGGTGCAGACGCTAGGAGGCCACCGCAGGCCAGCCTCCTGACACAGCCCACACTTGCCTTCCCGGAGGGTCACAGTGTCTGCTCCGGAGAAAAACATTTTCATATTTCAAGTGTTTATCTCTTCAGCATTTGAGTGCTCAGAGAGATTAATATCTAAAGATCACCGCAGCCTCGGGCAACAGGAGAGAACACTTACCCTAGTCCCAGCCTTAATCACCCTCCCCCTCTCCTTCACTGCAATAATGTTTAATTAATATAATGAGCCTCCTGCACGTTGGGAAGAAAATACTTATTTTTATATCCCAGCCTGGATTTTTCATTTCATTTCCTCTCCTTTGAGACTTGGTCCAATTAATTGGTTGTCTTTCCCAACCCCCGTTTTTTATCCAAACATAAAGGTGTGTGGGGTATGTGTATGAATGTGTATATGTAGTGTTTGTGTGTGTCTGTGTGTGTTTGTGTATGTTTCTACCTGAAGATGTTTGTGTATGCTTTTGTGTGTGTATGTATGTGTATGTATTTGCATGTGTTTGTGTGCAAATCTGTGTGTGTGTGTGTGTGTATTGGTGTATGAGTGTGTTTGTGGATTTTCTGTGTGGGTATGTCTGCATGCCTGTGGGGTGTGTATATAAGGGAGCAGCTGGGCAGAGGCATTCCGGATGAGTGTGGGTTCTATACAGGGTGGGGTGATTTTCTGGCTCTTATTCGGCACCCATACTCAGGTTCTTTCTAATAATTCCAGGCTCCTCTCTTAGACTTCTCTAAGCAGATTTTCTCTAAGAAAGGCCACCAATTAGCAAGTGACAGTTCTGGGAGAGCTTAAGTTTCTCTCCACTTGACCCTGACCTTTTCTTCTGCCCTTTGCCTGTTCACCCGTGCGGCCGCCTCCTCCCATGCTCACCCTCACCTGAATGCGCACCAGCTGACCCTGGCTACTGTTGGGACTTCTAGGCTTTGTCCTCATTCCAGTTGATTCATTACACCCTGAGGCTTGGGAGGGCTTTTCAGAGCAAGCTGGAGAGGTGGGCAGAATTCCAACCTTTGGCTGAATGGATGGGGACAGAAAGAAAATTAGGGCCATAAGGAACTGCTAAACCTAATGTTGTTCCTCCCTTAAGATATTAAGAAGGAAAATAATTATTTTCCACTTCCAGAGGAATCCCTGAAGTTTGGAAAAATGGCACTTGTAACCTGCCTCCAGAAAACAAAATCAGAATATTGATCATAGAGCCTTCCCTCTATCCTCTGATGATTTTAAAAACCATTTTCTGCATTTCCTATTTTCTTTCTCCTTTTAAAAGTGGATATCAGACTGCAAGCAGGAGAGGACAGAAAGCCCTTTCTGTACAGGGTGGTCCTTTCTTTTTTTTTTTTTTTTAAAAAAAAAGGACCCTGAGGGGAGCAGTTGGGAGAAAGGAAACAGCTGTGCTTAGTTAGGGGCAGGGCAAATGCTAATGGGTTCAGAGTTGCTGGCGCCTTCCAAGCCAAACCTGAAAGCCGGCTATGTCCCCATACTTTGCCATTCCACAAAAGAGGAGACCGTTCTCTCCTTTTAAGAGCAGTGTGCCATATGTCTTATCCCCTTATTAGATGGGTAAACAACAGTAATTAAATTTAAGAAAGGAGGTGTCTCCATCCAGTGTACAGGGAGTGGGGGTGGAAGAGAAGGGAGTAAAGGAAAGAAAGGAAATGGCCATGTTGAAATGTCAGACACAGGCTATTTGATTACAAGTGTCTGTGGAAACTACTCACATTCCTTAGATATTTACTGATTTTGTTTTCTGTCTTTTTTTCCCCCTTTTCCTTTTAAGTAAGGAATTAGTTCTGTTCTTTTGGCCAGTAGTAATGGTTGCTTAAGGCAGTCAAGACACACAGTGGTTTCATTCCGCTGTTTTTGTTTTTTTTGAGACAGTCTTTGAGGCCCCTTAATTCCTTTGTTTAGCTCTCTGCTTGTGGCTCAGCTGCCTGGAGTGTGTTCATTCCAGCCCCTAGGACCCTGTTCCAAAGTCAGTGACCTCAGGTGGTGGCAGGGGAACCAGCCCATGTTCTCTGAGAGGCTACTTTGCCTTCTTCTCTGTAGCTACAATGACATAGAAAGTATCCTCTTAGTGGAGCCAGCATATTGTCTACAGACTTTCTCAGGTGCTTTGATCATAAGCAGTTTTGAGGAAGCTTAGGTTCAGGTCTTTCAGGAACAAGGCAGAAGCTCCTTGAGATGATGTGGTGAGTCCACGTGTCTAGAGCTGCACTGTCCAATTCAGTAGCCGCTAGCCACATGTGGCTATTTAAATTTAAATTAAGTAAAATTAAATACAATTAAAAATTCAGTTCCTCTGTCACACTAGCCACATTTCAAGGACTCGATTGCCACACTGTCTTGGACAGGGCAGACATAGAACAAATGTTGTATTGAATAGCACTTCTCTAGCATTAACATGAGAAACCACCCCCAGGACCCTTGCTAATGCTATCATTCTCTTTGCTCTGGTATAAACCAAGAAGCCAAAGATCAGAGACATGTGTCTTCTCTATGATACCTTGGTGGGAATGTTCCATTGCTTGCATTTTTATCGTTGAGTCCTTCAAACTTCAGTAAGCAACCATAATGAAGTTAAGCACATGAAATTAGTTGATATGGGAACTATTTCTTTCAATCAAAAAAGCATCCTATGTAAAGATTAACTACTACTATTATTATTGTCAGGAATGAGACGAGAAGAATAGAGATGAAGAGTACCCCAGCAGGTCAGCTTCAGAATCCTTTCGTGTGCAGTGTCGTGAAATTTATGCTCTTTTAGACATTGTGTACTCATGAAGTATGATCACCATCTTGCTTCTTTTCAGTAACTTAAATCAAGTTCTTTTCAGTACCTTAAATCAAGACAGGAAGAGCTATAAAGAAACAAGCAAAGCCCATTTAGAATGGCACCCGTTACCAAAGGACAGAGCTTTTGACTGCCTAGCATTTACATGTTAATGATGGAGAGGACAGAATGTTCAAAAACAAGCTCAGGGGGGTGTAGGTCAAGAACCCTAACGTTCTAAAATATTTGGATTTTACAAATCGTGGCTGTTCCTTCAAATATAAGTGGTAGACTTGTTGACTCTTTTGGCCTGTTTTGATAAACTCCATTAGAATAGAAGGCCAGAGCTGTGATTCACTGTGGGACATGCACAAGAGAAAACTGGGTATGGGTGGGTGACAGTGGGTGGGTGATGGCAGAAAAATCAAAGGAAATAACTGATGGGTGTACTGGCTTATGATGGGTTTGATTGTTGACAGTGAGTTAGTGGTGACTCTGTGAATTAAAAAACAACTCTCTGAGCTCAAAAGATCTTCCCATAGGTGGGGCTGGTGGCAGCAGGCAGTCCAGACACTGGATAGGCTTTAGAGCGAATTGCTTTCAGAAAGAGGTTGCTGTGGCTTGGCTGGGGCACAGCTGCTACAGATACAGAGGCAGGAATTTCTTGAGCCGTGGACTGTGAGAGATAATTAAAGACCAGGAACAGCTTGGCTAAAAGAAAGCCAATATTCAAGGAATATTTTCAACTGAAAAATGAAAGAAAAGAGGTCCTTCTTTAAGGAAGGGAGGGAAACATCTCTGGCTTTTTAAAAAAAAACAATTGAGTATAGAAGCTGTTACCCCTTTTTTCTCGAAAATCACGATTGATCGAGTTCCCCAGTGGTGTGTGCATTGATAATGAAGCGGCAGGATAATGATAAGGCTCAGTCCCAAAACATTCATGAAAACCTAGCTTGCCATAAAACAGCTGTAGGTAGAATGCAAAGACCAGGCTCCACACCTCAAATGTCACAAACTGCTCTATTGTAAACCTTGAGAACATCCTGCTGAGTTCTTCCAAAGTCAATGTTTCCCTTAACTGACTGTGAATTTGAGGACCTTAGCAGAGACAGACTGACCTTGGGAGGCCAGCTGAGGAACTGACTCATGTTTTAAGCATGACCTATCCAAAGAGACTGCATCTCCTGCAGCACTAAATATTCTTTCAGATGGTTGTTCTAGTAGGAGGGCAAGATGCTAGCCAGGAGATATGTGTGTTGGACAGATGGTATGTTTGGCTTTGTGATAGCCAGAAAGATCAGGCTGGTGATGTATTTCAGGGTTTGGTAACGTGTAGACACAATTGATTCCATTGTTGTTTGGCCATCCGCAATCACATGTTCACACTGCACTTGTTCAGCTGAAGCCAGAGGCAGCCGTAAATCGCCAGGTGAAATATCAGGAGACCCTTTCCAGAGACAGCAGCAGGTTGAAACGCCTGAATGACCCTGTCCTCTGAGCTTCCTCTCTGCCCTTTTGAGCCCCTGTTGTCCATTCCCATGTGATTGTTTTCTCTTTTTCATGGGTAACAACAGATGTTTTGAGTCAAGGACTTAGCAACACACCTCCCAAGTATGTCAGGTCCTGGAGGAGAGGGATTATATCTCTGGGACATTTCTTTCTTAATTCTCTTTCAGCAACTGAACATATGTCCTTTCCAGTATCTTTTTGTTGGAAGCTATCCACTGCCAGCATCACAACCAAGGACAAGAAGGTGGCTTCCAGCAGGCACCCTGGTTCTTAGCTGGTCAGTTGTCATGTTTGGGCAGCCTCTGAACACATTCAAAGGGCTTTTCCTTAAGGTCCAAATAAATCAATAAAGTAGCCCCCCCATCCCATGCCTCCTTTTTCTCTATCAAGCAATCAGCAGTCACTGTACTTAGAACTTCCTCCGTGTTTGTCAGTGCTGGGCCGTAAGTTGGGATATTCTGGAAGAACAAACTTCACTGCAGCACACATGGTCAGTCGCAATGTCCACATGTGGGTGCCATGACTTTAAAAGAGTTAAAGCGGTAAGCTTGACGACAGCAGTGGAGACCCACCACCTGACCAGAGTCGGGGGAGGTAGACATTTAGAGGGGCGAGGGTAGTGTTTCCTGGTGAAGCGAAGAGTAAGGGTTTTCATTCTTTAAGAGTAAAAATGTTTCTAAGTCAGAGGACAGAAACTGACTGTGCTACATCGGGGACAGAAGGAGGCAATATATCTAAGTGGCAGCAGGAAAACGTAAAACGGGTTAAGAAATTCCTGGCAATTAGGGTTGTAATCCAGAAAGCACATTGCCAACGTGGCCTATGAAACCTCCTCTGGAGAATTTAAAGCAAAGCATGGACAACTTGGGGGTATATTTTCAGCCTGGGTCCTCTGGGAGGCAGGGATGGCCTCCTCGAAATGATCTCTTAGGATCTGTTCTCGTTCCAGGATCTTGCAATATTTTACTTCCCCTACTGTAGATTGGCACAGAAGGCTTCTGGGTAAACAGTTCACGGTGAACAAATTGGGGCTTGCTGGTTTCTGGGGTTAGAGCAGCCGAGGTGACGCAGTCTTCTTCCGAAGAATATCTTTTTTATCCTCAGACCAAATCATATTTCCTTTTGAGTCTTGGGCTGGCTTTCCCAGGTAATTTGTTCTCTTTCTACCTTTGTTCTTTTCATATAATAAAGGCAGGTACAAGAGGCAGTATGCATAGTGACCGTAGTCATAGTAATAATAATCTTTATTGAGCTCTTACTTTGTACCTGTTACTGTGCAAAACACTCTCCATGGCTGGTTCTATTTACTCTCCCCATACCCCTATGCAATTATACTGTCATTGTATCCATTTTCCAGATGGGAAAATGGAGGCTTTCAAAGGTTAGTGGGCATTTCAAAAGGATGTTATTGGTACATATGAAAAAAACTGGAATATAGACTGTAAACTTTATAGCAGTGTTTAATTTTAAAACTTGATAACTGCACTTAAGGTGGTTACATACTGCCTTGTTCTTAGGTGGTGTTAAGTGTTCAAGGGGCATGATGTATACAACCTACTCTCAAATATTCAGAAAATAGATTAAGGCATAGATAGACATAGCTAGATGGATAGATAGAATGAATACAGCAAATGTGGCAAAATGTTAGATTGGTGTATCTGTGTAAGTGGGGGTATGGGGGTATGTTGGAGTTCTCTATTTGGGGTTTTTATTATTTTTTTCAATTGTCTTGTAATTTTGAAATTATTTCAAAATAAAAAGTTTAAATTCCACTCCCTCCAAAATGAATTAAAAAAAAAAAAGATTAATGAACATTAGGCCAGGATTCCACTGCAAGTGAGAGCCCATTCTATGATGATTAAATGCAGGCCGATTTGGGTTCATATCCTATTTCTAGCACTCTCTAGCAGTGGTCTTGCACACATTACTCCAATTCTCTGAGCCTGTTTTTTTTTCTTTCCGTTTTTTTTTTTTACTATTTTTACCTCATTTTACTAATAGTAAATATGGAGAAAAAAATACTTATTCCACAGAGCTATTGCGAGAATTACATAAGATGAGGTAGCTAAAGCCTCCAGTGCAGGAGTTCTTAACAAGGGGCCCGTGAGCTTGAATTGAAATTCAAAAAAAATAACATTATTCTTGTAGGGACGTATTGGTACAGGTATGATATATTTATTAAATAATACACAGTTTAGTGTGGACTTAGTCAGGGGTTCGTGGTTTTCACCTGACTGGCAAAGGGGTCAGTAGAACAAAAAAGGTTAAGAACTCCTGCTCCAGTGCAATACCTGGCACATAGTTCTCTTTCCTCTGCTTTTTCTCCCCCCTCACCTGGGCTGTGCTTTACCTGGTCGGAGCCATTCCTTCACAATGTCCCTGGTTCTAATCAGGCCTCCCTCAGTGACAGGGAGGAAGGGACATTTTGCAGCTCAGCTCCCTCTGACTGATGTCTGCTGCTAATTCTTGAAATTTACATATCATCTTTCTTCCCTGGAGCTCATAGCACTTAGCAGACAAGTGGGGCACAAATGATTTAACGAAGTGAAATTCAGAGGCCTGCTTGTCTTGAGATTCTGCAAACTAGTGGATTAGCTCAGATGTCAGCACTGAATTATGATCCTTCAGCTGCTCGTGCTTAGCACGCCACCAGCATTAACTTCCTGGTCTTCCCGTGGTCCTTTAAATCATGCATAGCGATTATCATCTTATTGTAAGCGACAGAAGAGAGGAGACTGGCTATCCGGTCCCGGGAGATGCAGTAGGTGAAACCTCCGGCGGAATTGTGCTATAAGTTTTAGTAACAGGATGGGAAGTCAACAAACCCAGATGAAATCCAGTCAGCCCGGTTCTTCACACCTCCACACACATTTTACTTACTAAATTCTAACCATTATGCTATGATTCCCGTGCCATTAAAGATTGTAAATTCACACAAGCGACAGCATTTCTGCCAAGCAATTTTCAGTCAGCAAGTAGGTCTTATTTGTGAAATTGTGAAGGAAGAAGGCTGATTAATAAGTCTCTGAAATCTGGTTTCCTTTATATATGAGGTGGAAGCAGTCAAAGCTTGGAAATTACCAGGCGCTTGGGAGCATTTTGGGGAGCTTCTCACTTGTGACTGTGTGGACTGGATACTTCCACAGGTCACCCAGTTACTATTTATTCACCTTTGAAAGGGCTGTTGGCTCAAGAGGGTGGCATGAATTGTGAAGAAATTATATAAATTTGAGGTATTACCAGAGGCTAGCTGATTCTCCCTTTGTCCCTGTTTCCAACACTTAGCCTCATATCATTCTTTATCCATTTGTCATTCATTCATTCATGGGAACTAAATTTTCTTGAGTAATGACATATGTATGGCACGATATAGGGCCAGGGATGAAGAATCAGCCTTAAGCCACATGTGTAAAGGGAATCAGAAAATCACGCATCAAACAGTTAACTGATAGTGCAGGGCAGTAGGTAGTCACCTGCGGAAATCCACAGGAAAAAAATGCCCTCAAATTCTTTTAAAAACAAGATACAATCAGTGGTGCAGACAGTATATGCTAGAGTGGTTGGGAGAAGAGGGAACGGACGTTGCATGTGCCAGAATGATGGGGAGAAGAACTAGCAAAAGAGGGGGGCTTGGTGGTGTGTGTGTGGGGGGGAGAGGGAGTATAGAATTACAGGTTAGAGGAGAAAAGGGAGGAATGGGCCCAGTGGGGAAGCCAGTTTTCCTTGAACAGAATGTGATCGCAAGAACTGGGGGGGCAAGGTACCTGGGCACAGTGAAACAAGGAACTTCCGGCCTGCAGGTAGGAAACCTGCTCAAGTCTCAGGTCTACCACTTACTGGCCTCCCTACCTTGGACAGGTCACTTTAACTTTTCTGAACCTAAGTTTCTTCAGGTGCCGAGTAAGATTCATAATACCTCGTTCACAAGCTAATTGCAAGGATTAAGTGAAATAATGCATACGAGCATGCTTTCTAACCTGCAAAGTATTATGCAAATATGAGTTAAAATTATTATCATTAACAAAGCGGTAGTAATAAGATCTGATAAGGAAAAGAATAGATTTAGAAGGTCTTCTAGTGTCTGGTTGTGGCATCGGTGTCTCCTCCCTCATCCAACCACCGCCATCAAAATGCTCTTCTGTAGATACTACCTTTTGATTAATCTGTGCTGATGTGGTCCTTGAGGAGGAGTTATGGAGACAGGCAGGGTTCTGGATGGTTGAAGAGGCACAAACTGGAATCCCAAATATGCACCCTAAACTGGTCTAATGTGACTTCAGGGGAGGATGGCTTCTGGAGCAGTAATCCCTGAGAGTCTAACAGGAAAGGAGTTAAGGAAGCCAGGGAGGTGGGCCAGGGGGCGGGGAGGGGGCGGGGAAGGGGGCAGAAGGAGAGGAAGGAGGAGCTGTTTCCTGCCACTGCTGCTGGGAGGTCTGTCACAGGCTCAGCTCTCACTTAGCAAGGTGATCTCAGCAAGCATAATAACCACAAACCAGTAGCTAAGAAGCGCCACATTGAGTCAGAGCTCCTGAGTCCCCACCCTGCTCCCCTGACAAGCCCAGGACATTCACGGTTCCTGTTGACTAAGAAAGCTCTGTGCACATGCCTCAGATTAACGTGACGCAGTCAGTGCGAAGGCATCTAATGTGCCCTGCCTTCCATGCTAGGAATTTGGTGAAAAATATCCCTACCATCTGCAGAAGTGTTCTGAGGAAGATGCCCCCCTCGTTGTCAGGGCCAAGAAGACGCAGTGAGATTTCTTCCTACAATGCCACCTTGCCCTCCATCCCAGTGGCTCAAGGGCTTCTGTACAAATTGGATTTGCAGGTGCTGGCGCGGGCCTGTGTTTGCAAGGCATGGGTCTGCCAACAGTAATGGGAACTCGCTTCTACATAGTGTTTGATGTATTTGGAGCCAGTCAGCCAAAAGACCCATTCCCCAACCATTTGGATGGGTAAAAACCTTGGTGTTTCCAGAATATGTACATTCTCTGCTACACGCACAGCCTTCATGTGCAATAACGACAGCGCCTGTTATCGTTGGAGCTGTGTGTGCCTGTGTCTGTGAGAAAGGCCAAGTTCAGGCCTCCCCAGGCTGGATAGGGAAGGAAGATGGAGTGCCAGACCCCTGGGATCACCCTTACTCAGCCACCATCCCCCATTCTGCTTGAAGTTGATGCTGGTCTTCTGAATCATAGTCACAGGGGCCCAGGCATCACCTAGGAGCACTAATGAAGACAGGAAATTTTAAATGTCTTCCATTTGGGCAATACCCAGCCAAGATGACAAAGGCTTGATGCATAAACCACTTGGTCAGGGTGATGCTTCAAATTTATCTGCCAAATTCAGTTCATCTGCAAACTCTTCCCTTATAATTCAATTCATCAGACTTCATTGGCCTTGGGAGAAGCTGATGATGAATAAGATGTAGTTCTGACCTCTTAGAAACTAGTGGGAGAAGATATGCACCTACACAGTCAGACCAAGATATAAGCCACGCTATGCCAAGTGCTACGTGTGGAAGGTCAGAGAACGTGATACAGAGGAATAGGCAGGGGGCACTGATTTGACTCAGAGACCGCAAGAAGGGCTTCAGGAGGACACAGCATTTATATCAAGGCCTGGAAGGAGCCTTAACAAAGGGACGAGGGGCCTGGAGAGCAAAGACATGAATAAGCAACGCCCAGATTCCAGTCCCAAATTTTCCCCAAAGAGACCGCAGCTAACTGGTGTTTTGCCCAAGCGTTTTACCAACAACCTCTGTTTGGGTTTGTTTCCCCCAGATGACAGGAATTTCTTGAGGCTGCAGAACGATGACCGGAGAGAGGGCCAGTATGCACGGCTCATCAGCCCGCCCGTCCACCTGCCCCAAAGCCCCGTGTGCATGGAGTTCCAGTACCAGGCCACGGGCGGCCACGGGGTGGCGCTGCAAGTGTTGCGGGAAGCCAGCCAGGAGAGTAAGCTCCTGTGGGTCATCCGCGAGGACCAGGGCGGCGAGTGGAAACACGGGCGGATCATCTTGCCCAGCTACGACTTGGAGTATCAGGTGGGGTGGTAAAGGGAGGTGGGCGCGGAGGTCCGTGGGAATTGTTGTGATCTGAAATATTTCAATATTTCAAAGGGCCCTGCCCATTCATCATTAGGGAACCTGGTTAAGCGCTGCTGTTTTCATTGTGGTTCTCCTGTTGCCATGGCAACTAAATGACACTCTTATTTGTTATTCAGAATGTGCCTATCTCTACACCCAGACTTAGTTCTTTGTTCCTCCTATTGCCTTTTATATTGCTGAAATCTTCTCCAACAAATGTTTCTTCTCTCCATTTATTTTAGATTGCTATCAGGTAGCTGACAAAGGGACACTGAAGCTAAGGAAATAAACACAAACAAACCCTCCACACACAACAGAGAGGCCTGTCTAGCCCCTCAGCATCAGAGGAGGGAGTGGGAACTACCTCCCAGGCCGGTTTCAGGGACTCTGTAGCCCACGGACCTGAAAGATTCCTAAACAATTGGCTTCTCAACAGCTCCACTAGTTGGGTCCTGTTATCTCTGTCCCACCGAGCAAGAGATTGAGACACAGATGGGTACGAGCAGCTGTGGCTGAAACTTGGGTGGGAATAGGGCACGCTGTGGAAGAGGTGACTGAGAACCAGCCAAAGCATTAACCTGCTCCTCCCCAGAAGGGAAGCAGCAACAGATGGCTGGTGAGGCAGCCAACTGCTCGCTCAGCTTGCCAGAGGCCATGTGCTAGTTTGCAGAGAGAACCTGGGGAGGGAGAGAATGAGGAATGATTTAAGACCACAGAGCAGAGGGGCTTCTGTGTGCAGCCTGTAGTCGCTCTCTCTTGAGGTTAGAAGGTGTCCTGAGACCCTTCCCACCCCCACCTGGGTTCTGACTTAGAAACCTGGTATGCCCCTTAACACATTGGGGCATTGTGTTGTCATCACCGGTTTGCATCTTCTCGCCCCCTGGATGGTGAGCTGCTCCCAGCACAGGGTCTTGTCTTCCTTATTACTCTTTGTAACTGTCCTTGTGCCCTGCACATAGGAGGTGCTCAGTAAACTATTGGTGAGAGAACAAATCCTTTCCCTCCCAGTGGTAATAATGGAGCCATAAAACAATGTTAACCCCCAAGGCAATGCAAATCTGCCTGCAGTATTTCTCACCGTTACCCCCACCTGCTCAGGTCCTCTGAGTTTTCCCATACCTGAATTGGGCATTTGAATGATTGATGAGGAAGGAACCTCAGATATAGCCTGGAAAATTTCAACCCTTCTTTAAACACTCTGATTGTGGTCCTTTTAATCAATACATTCATGTTATTGGACAATACTATCCATCACCTTGTTATATTTTTCTTATCCCTTCGGTTATGCATTTGATTTGAACCAATTCTTTTAAAATTAAGATTTCAAGTGCGGTAGCCATGTGGTCAACAGATGTCTACCAGGTGCAATAAAATATACAGGCACGTTCACATACATCTACACCTACACACACACACACACACTTTAAGCCGCAGTTAACAGAAAATTGGAAATCCTGTTTGAAGCAGGAAACTCAGTTACAAGGACTGATTTGCTTTCTGCTTCTAGATCGTATTCGAGGGAGTGATAGGGAAAGGACGCTCAGGAGAAATCGCCATTGATGATATTCGGATAAGCACCGATGTCCCACTGGAGAACTGCATGGGTACGTGAATCTCCGTGTCTTCTTGGCTCTTCCAAATGAGACAGACACAAAGGGCGGGGATATACCAGAGGAGGCAGCACGCCATTTTCAAGCATGGTTGCTTCCCCATTGATGGGGCAGTGGCATTCCATAAGGATGTGACGTGTGGGTGCCAATGCACCTTAAGCTGAGTTCAGGATAGGAAGGGTGTGAGATGAGGTGAAGTCTCATATCCCCATTCCCAATCGGAAATACACATGTGCTAAATATGTGGAGATCCAGGGTGCGGAGACCCTGTCATCAAACTCTAGTTTTTAGCAAAGAAAATGCTTGAGGACGGGCGCAACTGCCAGTCAGAATTACATGCTGAGAAGGTTTGACGGATTTAATGGCAGCCTTCACTGGTGAGCGAAAATGGTACATGTGTTATATAAGAGTGATAACACTATTACTGGAGTAGTTCTTTTACATGAATGAATTGCAGGGCGAACCTACCACATGTGATGTTAAGGCTTCAGATTTTGCTTTAAAGCTAATACCTCTGATGCCCAGGATCCCAGGGCTGTTGGTAGAGTGAATATTGTGTGCCAGGTGACCAGCTCGGGAAGGACACCTTTACTGACAGCCCACCTGAGATATACACAGTTTCCTCAGAGCCTCCCTCCCGCAGAAGCAGGCACTCAAGGTCACCCTTGCTGAGCCTTGGCATTCCCCAAATCAAGAGGGTGATCCTGAGAAGGTGGGGGTCCTGCTTCCAGTAGGCAGAAGGACTTTAATAACTTACCAAGTGCTTTTCTTGACACGTGGGTCCCAGGCATGTGTGTGTCCCTGGTAATATCAGAAGCACCTGGGACCACCCCAGTCCCTTTGGGCCCCTCTCAGGCTCCCTACATCTAAAAGAAATCCAGGCTCTGAGAAAGTAATCAGTGGTAAGTGACTGATTACAAAGCTTCAGGGACCCATTACTCTAGGAAGGACTTTTTGTTCCAAAGTAACTTTGAGAGTCTCTCCTCACCCACTCCATTGGTGATGATGTGGTAGACCTCGTGGAGGGCAGGGGCCAATTTCCAGTGATTAATTTTTTTAAAAAATCTAACATGTCACCTTCATCGTAACTTATGTTCACCCTATTTTCTCTCCCCCTCATCTAACTTAAATTTTTCTTTTTTTTTTTTTCCAGAACCCATCTCAGCTTTTGCAGGTGAGAATTTTAAAGGTAAAAAAAAAAAATTGCATGCCTTTTCCTTCCCCTCATGTGCTATGAATTCGGTGGGGTGACTAAACCTCCAAATTTGACAAATCTGGTAAAAGAAAATAGACGCCACACCTTCCCAACACTAGGTGGCACCAACAACACCTGTAGATGCCGGGAAAGAGGGATTGAGATCCTCACTGTCTCTTGTTTAATTAAAGTTTAGAAACCTATAATAGAGACAAATAGGTTACAGATAAACCTTTCAGCCTTGCATTGTCCAACGGGAGCAATGAGGCTGAAAATGCATGCGTGTGGAGAAAGGAGAGGCTGTGGGAAGACTGAACAAAACACAGAACAAAACAAAACAAAAAATCAGTAGTAAATTAAAAGTGAAATGAGGTGGCAATGATTTATTTTAGCCCAAAGATGGTTTCTTTCCAGTTCCAGGGTACCAAGGCAGCGTCTCAGTTAACCCTCAGTGAGGTACAGTGGCCGGCAGCTTTGTGAAGGCAGAAGGTCAGGGAATCACTTTAAGGAAGAGCAGTTGCAGAATTCAGGAGCCGGTGTCTGGTGAAGGGAACGAGGGGGCACATCTGATGGCTACAGTTAGAGCACTTTAAAACACAGGACCAAGAGACAGAAAAGGACATTGTCTCCCTCATAAAGGAAACAGAAAATGCAAAAAGAGAAGAATTTGGGATGCTTGCCTCACCCAGCAATAAAAAAGGCTTCTAACCTTGGGTGATGGTAAAGGTTTGTGCTGTTGTGATGCCACGAAGTTTGCGTTTTGCCCTCTGCAGTCCACTTAGCTGACACTGCTAAAGTTTTCATGCAGATTTCTAATGCTAAATATTATCAGAAGCTACTCTAACTGCTTTATTTCAGTTGGCCTGCGTGTAAAACCACACTGGAGCTATTCACCTCATCTAGTGAAGGAATTTTTCATAACCCATTTCATGCAAACAAACAATTGTAAGGGGTGGCAGGGCCCGGTTTGTATTGAGTGGGTTTAACCCCGTAGGTGACAGCATTTCAGAGATAAGGGAAGTCATTTTTATATCTGAAGTCTAGACTTGTTATCTTGACGCTCATTAATCTGTCCAGCTTGTAACTAGAGAGAGATGAATTCCTGGTTTGCCACCTAAATGTACTCTCTGACTCCAAATCATCTTGCCTAATTTGCCACTCATCACCCACAGCTCGAAGACAATAGATGAGGAAGAAAGCAGCAGAATGGAGAATGATAGCTACAGAGTAGATTTTTTTCTCTCTCTTACCCTTCCATGCCTCCCCGAATCCCATCCCCTCTCCCCATTCCACATTTTAAAGTATTCAGAGTATTCATGTACATATGTTGGTACTCTTTGGGTGTGAGATCTATGTTACTGTGCATCCAAACTATCGGAAGCAAAGCTGAGATCAAAACTGAACGGCTTGGATTACAGTTGAGTTCAAGTTCTAACCTTCAGGACCCAAGGTAATGCTTGAATCGGTGAAGTGAAACCTGCTTATGTTTTTTCCACCTGACTCTTATTGGGTTGTTGAGACTCAAAGCTCCCAGGAAAAGCTGGCTAAAAATTTGCCAGCAACTGCTGCAGACCCTGTTCTTTTGTGAGCATGCGTGTCTTGGTCCATGATTGACAAGTGCGGTGGCTAAGTGCTTTGCTTCCGTAAGAGAATAAACAAACCAGGGCACATGTGCTCTCCTTGAAGCTGTGTTTACCGTGAGGCTTCACAGTCCAGTCATGTTCTCTTTTTAAAAATATATAAATAATATATCATCAGAGCAGTAGTGTTCATTTAGCCAAAATAAACACAGGGCTTAGTGACTTGAAGGTAAGCATTTCCAGTGCGCCCACAATGGGCCGGTTTGAGATGAAGCAAAGGCAGTGCGAGGAGGTGCGTAGATTGGCCTGTGGCTGTTGTCTTGGAGGATAATGAGCATCTCTGGAAGGAGAAAGTCATGTCTTGGGGAGCAGTAATTTGGCCAGGGAGCACAGGGTTAAGAGAAGGATCTATATCGAAAATGGGCAATTTTTATCATACTGGCAAGTTCTATATGGAATTTCAAGTTGGTAGTCACCCAGATGAATCTGCTGGGGCTTCTCTTCTTTTTGCCTAGCTTGGGGCCTAATTGATCTCAGCCTGCAATTCTGTGTCAAGCTAAGTTTTCCTTTTGGGAGAGGAAGGAGGAACCATGGGCTCCATCTGAGCAAGTGGCTGGCATAAGGTTCCTTCCCCAGGAGTGAGTGAGTGCCTTGGGGTCCAAGCACCATTTTCATTCAAAGAGATTTCAGGTTTGGGCAGGTGAGATATGGAAACTTGAAGGTGTGACACTGTAAACAGTAGGCCTTTGCATTGCTAGTATGTTTCTTCTTCTCCTTTACAAATTACCCTTGAGGCAGAAATAACCTCATTCTGAGAAACCAGTCTTTAGGGAAATGCAATGAAAGTTGGCTTCAGGCTTGAGCTTAGTAGGTATTCTTGATCTTTCAGATTTTGAAGTCTTTGATTTTTTGCCTTTTTTTTTTTTTTGCCATAAAACATTTTATTTTTATTCAAATCGCCTTGTGTTTTCTTCTCAGTGGGTATACTTTGATTGTACACCAGGGTGTGAGTCAGTAATGAAGAGAAATAAGGCATGAAGAAAAAGAGAACTGCGTAGAGAAGGGAGAAGAGAGAATGAATAAGCTATGTTGTCATGTGATTTTTTAAAAGACCTTTTTTGTTGTTATGAGTCACATTTTAAACAATGTAGCCTGCGTGTGCATTGTTTTCTTTTCTTCCTTTTTTTTAAAAAAAGCAGTGGCTATAAACATGGTGCTGTCATATATCTGTTTCCAGGATTTGAGCTTTAACAAATGAAAACTGTATGTAAAGGGGGAAAAATGAGAAAAAAAATTTAAAGTTGTGTAATTAAGGTGATGGATTATTTCCTCTGAACCAATACTTTATTTTTTCAATAAAAGAAAAATAAAGAAGCCAGTAAAAATATATAAAGCCCATAATCAGAGCGCTCTAGTTGTGACCAGGTGGTTACTTGTAGCAGCTAACAGAGGAGGCAAGAGTTCTTGTTCAGGTCGCAGGCTGTGGGCTTTGAATGGGTCTGATACGCTCCCCGATAGAGACCCGTGGAAATGGCTGGCACGGGCGCCCTTGTGGGCGGTGGTGTTAGCGTGAAGCACGCACCTCTGGCAGACACTGAAAGAAACATCAGTGCCACTTGTGTGAACGTGGGTTTGTGGCTCGGGCCCTGACAGCCCGGGGGCCCCTCTGGAGTTTCCTTGGGTGCCTTTCTGCAGTCCTCCACAATTTTCATCCAGGTAAAACCAGGAGAAAAGGAACATCAAAGGCAGTCTGGGGCAAAGGGAGAGGCAGTCCTGAGAGACCCATTTGGGGGCACGATAAGCTGACTGTATCCCTCAGGTTCGGTTTTAGGTTCTGTTTGTTTAGTGCCAACTGGCCGTCTCGCACCCCATCCCACCCCCACCCCGTGGCTGCCCCCCAGAACCCTTGCCCACCAGTGTAAGCGCCCTGCCCCAGGGCACGGGACCTGGGATCGGCCTCACATCCCTCCTCTCCCTCGGCTCTCTCTAGGAGCAGCCCTTCCGAGACGCAGAGAGGGTTAAAGGGTTTTCGTGCCCGTAATCCTCTGATGAAAGGCAGAGAAGTATTCCTGAGCCCTGCCAGAATCCCAGATAGGCAGCTGTGGTGTGCGAATCCTCCTCCTCGGCGGCCCCCCCACCGCGGGTCTCCAGCTGCCAGATTAAGGCTAGGTGTTGCTGAGCAAGGAAGCCTGGAGATCAGATGTGTGTAAACTGGGTAAGGCTCCGCTGGCTTGCCTAGGGGGACGCTGCTGCCTTCCTTGTGAGGGGCGCTCCCTCCCCACAAAGTGTTCATTAATCTAAGCGGCTGCCAAGGTCAGCTTGACTAAGGGAAGAACACAAAGGACAAATCATAGTTTAAAGAAAGTAGCATAAGCACCACCCACGGGATGAGAAGGGTCCAAGACTTCAGGCGGCCGCGCGTCTGGATTTAGAGGCATTTCAGATAGACCTGGGAGATGAGCGCAGTTTCTGCCAGCCTAGGGGAAACCTCTTGATGACCCTCCGCCCGCAGCTTGTAAGGCAAATCCAACAAGTCATTTCTCAGGGATGTGTTGTACTTTTACATTCTTTTTCCAAACACATCAGTGGGCCTGAACACATTCTTCTACTATCTTCTGTAAACTTTTCTGGAGGAGCCAGTCTTTTTTTCTTTTTTTTAAATCTCACAAATTAAATAAAACTTTTATCTGAAATGCCCCTTCACCGGCACTTCATTTTCAACCTGCACAGAAAGGATTCTGCAGATCCGCCAGGCTGTAAACACTTCGTATGTTCAAACGAGCCCCTTTTTTCTCTCTCTCTCTGTCTTCTGAAAGAGAAGCCTCATCCTTGATGTCTTCCAAAACATTTCTTTTGGAGACCTGAGTGACACCTCCAGGTTCTGATGCCACTTCATAAACTTACCTGTAGGAGATGCTTTCTCTTTTCAGGGATTCATTGAGAATCTGCCTTCAGTGAGACATGGCAATCCTCTCAAGCAGAAGTAGGAGGCAGAAAAGGGGGTGGCTGCTTCCTGTTGCATCCCGACTTGGTTAGAGCAGAGGTCTCCAAACTTTTTCTCTAAAGGGTCAGATAGTAAACATTTTACTGTGGGACACATGGTCTCTATTGCAACAACTCAATTCTGCCATTGTAGTGTGAAAGCAGCTAGAGACAATAGCTGAACAAATGAGCCTGGCTGTGTTCCAGCAAAACTCTACTTACAGTAATAGGCAGAAGGCCACATTGGCCTGCAGGCCATGGTTAGCTGACCCCTGGGTTAGAGCATAGCCGGAAGATTTGGTCCCCTCCATGTTCCAGACCTGGCTTTGCCACTTACTAGTGGTGTGGACTTCCCTTGAGGGCCCTGGTTTTCTCTTGGGTTTACTGCCTGCTTCTCTGCAGTTTTCCTCCAAGTCCTCAGGTTCCCCATCTGAAAATAAGGATAATAATAGTACCTACCTCATAGGTGATCACGAGGAATATACAAGATGACCCCACCTGAAGCTCACAGCCCCATGTCTAGAATACAAGAAATGTCCACTCACTGTAGCTATTATGACCACATTTCCCACTTAATGAATTCAGTAACCCTATTTCTACAGTAGCAATGGAGGGAAAACTACCTACTGTATAATTTTTTCCTTATTTTCTCCTCTGCATGGCTTCTCAGAATTCACTGTTTCTTAAATTTAAATTCTTTGTGTTTGCATTGCCCTTTCTCCAGGAGGCTCAGAACTTTTACAGATGGGAGCCTGCTCAACCTTGCAAGTACACTTGGAGTTATTGACTATTTAAATATGTTTCTCATTATCTCGTACAATGAGAAAACTTTGTGGAGAATTAAGGGGTGGAAATTAATGAAACAGAGTTCAGGAGTTGAAAGGATTTTCCAACTGAAAAAAAAAAGAAAAAAATGTGAGTAAGTGGCTGAAGTTAGAATAATCAAAGGGAAAGTTCAGGTCAGCACATCACAATCTCTGGGCAAAGTTAGAAGTCTTACCTCTACGCTCTTTCTCCCATGTTGGGGGTCCTAGCCCAGGCTACCTTGCTGTAAAGCAATGGCCTGCCCACTCCATACGGCTGACAGTGCAAGTGAGGCAAAAATCGAGCCACTCACCAACCTGGGCACCTGGTCCATCTGTCTGAAGAGGGCGCCTTTTCCCAGGTTCATGTAGAGGCACAGTATGAGCTAGCAGAGTTTCTAAAATTTTGCAAGGATAACTTATCTAGGAAGTGCCAGTGAATCATCAACAGTTCCCAGGGATTCTGAATGTTCATCCAGAATACATTCCTGTGTCCATCCGTCCATCCGTTTGACATTGGTTTGATTGCTGCTGTTGCCTGGGAAGGTGCTCTGGATGGAGATTTGATACCTATTGATTTTTTGCTTCCTTTTCTCTCACTGGCTAGCCACACTCTTATTAGCATACAACCCTCAAAGGCTGCCTCAGGGCCAGAGTCCAAGCCAGCGCCATCCACCTGCCCTTGGGAACTGACTCTTTACCTGAGACAGTTCTGAGAAACTTCTGGTCTCCAACTGCAGGTCACCCAAAAATTGTTTATGGGAGATGAAGGAGGGCTAGTTAGGAATATCCTCTTTTTTCCAATCACCTTAACATTAAAAACACAAACTCACATAGTATTTTTTTTTATTTCTCCACACAAATGCCCAAGAAAAATGTTTAAGGAGCCAGTGTAATTTACTGGCTTTTGTCACTAAAGTTTTCTACATATTAATAATTTTGGAGAGAAGAGAGGATTGGTAGGGAAGAGGATCTTATACCTAAAGTTAAATTTATCCTCCACGGTAGAGCGGAATTCTGAGGAGAAGGGTCATATCTCTGATTCTGAATA
>JAQZBX010038491.1:0-23389 GCA_029593785.1 Cabassous unicinctus | reverse complement strand
CTTGTTTGCTGTGTTTCCTCTTCCTTGACTTCCCCTTTACTAAGTATACCAATTTTGTCTACCAATGCTATCTCTTTTCCTTCTTTCATCTTTCTATCTTCTGCATTCTGTTGTTCTTAACATTCCACCTTTCTTTGTTTAGTCCTCAATTTTTCTGGTTTTATCTATCTTGTCTATCTTGCTATCTTTCTTTTATTAACTTTTTTCTTTTTGTCTTTTCTTTACTTTTTCCCTTTCTTCTCAGCATTCTGACCTTTTAATTCATTCTATATGTTTTTCTCTATTCATTTTCCCATTTCATTTTTGGTACTCCACTTTTTTATTCCTAGTACTCTAAACTGCTTATATGAATTAAATATTTATTTTCCAAGGTCTTATACGGTTGCTTTTCAAACTTTTACTATTATTATTACTATTATCCTTTCTCTTTTCTGTTCTCTTTCACTTTCTCTGGCCCTAATCTTTTTCCTTCAAGGGAACATAGACAGCAGCAAGGAAATAGAGTAAGAGGAACAAAATGTGAAAGAGGAAATTTAACACACACACAAAAACAGCAACTCAATAAAACCCTACAGTAGAGAGAGAAGCTAATCAACTGAATAAACCCATCAAGATAAAAAGATGACCAGACAGCAACAAAAAATTACAAACCATACTAAGAAACAGGAAGACATGGTCCAGTCCAATGAACAAACTAAAAACCAGGAAGATATGTAGAACACTGAACAACTAATCAAAGACATCCAATCAGATATCATGGACCAACTTAATAAAGTGAAGGAAGAGATTAAGGATATTAAGAAGACACTGGGAGAACATACTGAAGAAATTGTAAACATACATAAAAAGATAAAGGATATGATGGTGATGAATGGCAAAATGCAAGAAATAAAAAATACACTGGAAGCACATAAGAGCAGATTTGAACAGGCAGAGGAAAGAATTAGTGATGTGGCAGTCAGTACATCTGAAATCAAACAGATAGTAGAATAGATAGATAAAAGGTTAGAAAAAATCCAGCAGGGACTTAGGGATTTGAATGACAACATAAAACATGCAAACATACGCATAACAGGCATCCCAGAGGGAGAAGGGAAAGGGGGCAGAAGGATTTTTGGAGGAAATAATGGCTGAAAACTTCCAAACCCTTTTGAGGGAGATGGATGTACATGTCCAGGAAATGCAGCACACCCCAAACAGTATATAAATCCCAACAGGCCTACTCCAAGACATATACTTGTCAAACTGTTTAATGCCCAAGACAAAGATAAAATATTGAAAGCACCAAGAGAAAAGATGACCATCACATACAAAGGAAGCACAATAAGATTATGTGCTGATTTCTCATTTGAAACCATGGAGGCAAGAAGGTAGTGGTATGACATAGCTAAAGTACTAAAAGAAAAAAATGTCCAGCCAAAAATTCTCTATCCAGCAAAGCTGGCATTCAAAAATTTTAGAGAATTCAAAATATTCACAGATAAACGGAAATTAAGAGATGCCAATAAGAAACAGGCTCTTTAAGAAACACTAAAGGGAGTTCTGCAGGATGAAAGGAAAAAACAGGAAAGTTAGAGTTGGAGCAGAATGTGAGCACAACTAAAAAGAAAAAAAATTAGAAATAAAAATAATATATGACATACATAATCCAAAGAAAATATAGCTAATGTAAATAATTCCTTGACAGTAATAACACTGAATGTTAATGGGTTAAACTCACTAGTCACTAAGAGACACAGATTGGCAGAATGGATAAGGAAATATGACCCATTATATGTTGTCTACAAGAAACCTACCTTAGATCCAGAGACACAAGGAGGCTGTAGTGAGTGGCTGGCAAACAATATTACAAGCAAACAATAACCAAAAAAGGGCGGGAGTAGCTATACTAATTTTGGACAAAATAGACTTTAAATGCAAAACTATTATAAGAGACAAAGATGGGCATTATATATTATAAAAGGGATCATCTCTCAAGAGGAAAGAACAATCAAACATTTATGCACCTAACTGGGGTGCTTCAAAATGCATGAGGAAAACACTGGAAAAACAAAGTGGAGAAATAGATGCCTCTACAATTATAGTGGGGGACTTTAATACACCATTATCACCATTAGACAGAACATCTCAACAGAGAATCAATAAAGAAACAGACTTTGAATAATATATTAGAATATATGGACCTAATAGACACATACAGAACACTACACCCAAATACAGCAGAATATCCATTCTTCTTGAGTGTACATGGATCATTCTCCAAGATAGACCACATGTTAGGCCACAGAAAAATGCTCAATGAATTTAGAAAGACTGAAATTATACAAAGTAATTTTTCAGACCACAATGGAATGAAGCTGGAAATCAGTAAGGGCCAGAAAACCAGATTAGGCACAAAGATATAGAAGTTAAACAACAACTCTTAGACAAACAGTGGGTCAAGGAAGAAATCTCAAAAGAAATCAGTAACTACGTAAAAACAAATGAAAATGACAGCATAACATATCAAAACCTATGGGAAGCAGCCAAAGCTGAACTGAGAGGGAAATTCATAGCCATAAATGCATGCATCAAAAAAGAAGAAAGAGCTAAAATCAAAGACCTACCTGCACATCTGGAGGAATTAGAAAAAGAACAAAAAACTAACCCCAAAGGAAGTAGAAAGAAGGAAATAATAAAGATTAGAGCAGAACTAAATGAAATAGAAAATAAGAAAGCACTAGAAAAAATAAAATCAAACTAGTTCTTCGTGACGATCAATAAAATTGACAAACCCTTAGCTAGACTAACAAAGAAAAAAAGAGACAAGGTACAAATGCACAAAATAAGAAATGAGAAAGGGGATATCACCACAAACCCCACAGAAATAAAGAGTATCATAAGAGGATACTTTGAAAAATTATATGCCAACAAGAAGGATACTTTAGAGGAAATGGACAAATTCCTGGAAACTCACAACAATCTACATTCACAAAAGATGAATTGATGAACTCAACAGACCAATCACAAGTAAAGAGATAGAATCAGTCATCAAAAAGCCCCCATCTAACAAGAGCCCAGGAGCAGATGGATTCACAGGTGAATTCTACCAAACATTCTGGAAGGAACTAACACCAATCCTGCTTAAACTCTTACAAAAATAGAAGTAGAAGAAACATTACATAAATCATTCTATGATTACAAAATTACCCTAATACCAAAGCCAAACAAAGACTCCACAAGAAAGGAAAATCACAGACCAATCTCTCTAATGAAACTAGATGCTAAAATCCTCAACAAAATATTTGCTAATTGCACATCAAGTGAATTGTACACCATGACCAAATGTGTTTCATCCTGGGTATGAAAGGATGGTTCAACATAAGAAAAGCAATCAATGTAATATACCACATAAATGGATCAAAAGAACACAATCACATGATCATCTCTATAGAAGCAGAAAAAGCATTTGACCATATACAGCACACTTTCCTGAAAAAAACACTGCAAAAGATAGTAACAGAAGGAAACTTTCTGAACATGATAAATTGTATGCATGAAAAACCCACAGCTAACATCATATTCAATAGTGAAATCCTAAAAGCTTTCCTTCTAAGATTGGAAAAAAGACAAGGATGTTCACTATCACCGCTCCTATTTAACATTGCCTTAGAAGTACTCACTCAAGCACTGAGGCAAGAAAACAATATAAAATGCATCCATATTAGAAAGGAAGATGTAAAATTTTCACTATTTGCAGATGACCTGATCCTGTACATAGAAAGCCCTGAAAAATCTACAACAAAACTTCTAGAACTTATAAATGAGTTCAGTAAATTTGGAGGTTATAAGATCAATGCACAAAAATCAGTAGCATTTATGTACACCAATAATGAGCAATCTGAGGAGGAAATAAAGAAAAAATCCCAGTTACAATAGCAACTGAAAGAATCAAATAACCCTAGGAATAAATTTAACTAAAAATGTAAATGACTTATACACAGAAAACTACACAACGCTGTTAAAGGAAATCAAAGAAGACTTCAATAAATGGAAAAATATTCCCTGTTCATGGATAGGAAGACTAAACATCATTAAGATGTTTATCCTACCCAAACTGATCTACAGATTTAATGCAATTCCAGTAAAATCAACACAGCATTTTTTACTGAATTGTGAAAACTATGAAATTTATTTGGAGGGACAAGAGGCCTTGAATAGCCAAAGACATATTGAAAAAGAAAAACGAAATCAGAGGAATCACACAACCTGACTTTAAAACATACTACAAAGCTACAGTGGTCAAGACTGCATGGTATTGGCAAAAGGATAGACTTACTGACTAATGGAACCAAACTGAGAGTTCTGATATAGATCCTCGCATACACATCATCTGATATTTGACAAGTCTACCAAGCCCACTCACTTGGGAGAGCATGGCCACTTCAACAAATGGTGCTTGGAGAACTGAATATCCATATCCAAAAGAATGAAAGAGGAACACTATCTCAAACCTTATATAAAAATCAACTCAAGATGGATCAAAGATCTAAATATAAGAGCCAAGACCATAAAGACTTTAGAAGATTATGTAAGGAAACATCTACAGGGCCTTGTAATAGGAAATGGTTTCATGATCACACCCAAAGCATGAACAGTAAAAGAAAATAGAAAAATGGGAGCTCCTCAAAATTAAAAACTTTTGCACTTCAAAGGATGGTATCAAGAAAGTAAAAAGGCAGCCTACCCAATGGCAGAAAATATTTGGCAACCATATATCTGATAGGAGCCTAAAATTCAGCATATATAAAGAAAACCTACACCTCAAAAATAAAAAGACAAACAACCCATTTAAAAAATGGGCAAGTGACCTGAAAAGACACTTCTCCAAGGAAGAAATACAAATGGCTAAAAAGCACATGAAAAGATGCTCAACATCATTAGCTATTAGGGAAATGGAAATCAAAGCTACAATGAGGTACCATCTTACACCCATTAGATTGGTGGCTATTAAAAAACCAGAAGACTACAAGTGTACAAGTGGGAATGTAGAATGGTCCAGCCATTGTGGAGCACAGTTTGGCGGCTCCTCAAAACACTAACTATAGAACTGCCATATGATCCAGCAATTCCACTGCTGGGTGTATACCCAGAAGAATTGAAAGCAAGACACAAACTGATATATGCACATCAATGTTCATAGTGGCATTATGCCCTATTGCCAAAAGTTGGAATCAACTCAAATACCCATCAAGAGATGAATGGATAAACAAAATGTGGTACATACATACAATGGAATATTACTAAGCTGTAAGAAGGAATACCGTGCTAACTCATGGAATAACATGGGTGAATCTTGGGGACCTTATGTTGAGTGAAGCAAGCCAGGCATTGAAGGACAAATATTACATGACCTTACTGATATGAATTAAACAAATTGAAAAGACTCAGAGAGCTATTGTCTGGAAGATAGGTTTACAGGTCACAGAAAGGGAGAAGAAGGCTATAAGCCAATACTCATACGGGCGTAATCTTTGATAAGGTGGAAATGTGTAGCTGGGCATTGAAGGGATATGACAGGAGGGTAGTGACACTATTGTGTTGGGCAGTGTAGGTTTGTCAGGTGGGTAGAGTGGGGAGGGTGGGTTGGATGGTCCGTGGAACGGGGGGCAAGGGACCAGGTGAACACTGGGGATTGATAGGTATGTGGTTGAAAGTACAGATTTGGGAACCCTCTTATGGCAGTATGACAAGGAAGGGTTACTGGTTTAGGGTGTTAGGTGAGAGGAGGCATTTGGGACAGGGAACATCTGGGGCAGGCTTCCAGGAAGTGTGCAAGTGATCATTTTGTCATAATGTGTTGTATCAGTGGGTCAAGACCCACATAATGAGTGGGAAAGAGTTGGACTCTCATCCTGGGGGAGACTGATATGTACTTAAACAGAGGGGTGGGAATCTCTTGAGAGCATGGGTGATTCCTAATAAGGAAGTACAAACCAGTGTGTCAAGACTTCAGTGTTGTTGCAAGTAACTATGAATCTTGTCATCCAAGGAGTGAAGCCGGGAGGTTGTCATGGGCACCAAGTGGAGGGGGAAGGAGGAAAAAAATAGATGGAACAGTGGGTATTTAGTGGACAATGAAAGTGTTCTACATGATCTTGCAATGATGGAACAGGCCTTGTTAAATATCATCAAAATTTATAAAAGCATGAAATCTAAAATGTAAACCGTAATGTAAAGCATTGCTAAATGGTTAGTAGCTATGTTTCACCATTTGTATATCAGTAGTAACAAATGTACTATCCAAATATAAAAAGGTATTAATACGGGAAGGGGGAAAGAGGGAGGATGTTGGGTATATGGGAGTCCTCTGTATTCTGTATGTGACTTTACTGTGACCTAAAACTTCTCTGAAAACAAAATGAACAAAAGTAAGATACTGGGGAATAAATGGAAGAAAATATCACTGTACATATGGGACAACAGATAGTACAGTGATGAAGGCAAAATGTCAAAAAAAATTTAAAAATATTTTATTTTTTAATATCTCAAGTTTTAAGTTTTATTTTTAGTTTCCTTTAAATTTTTATGTATTTTATTTCTTATATTTAAACCTATCATTATTATTTCATTTTTCTATTAATTGTATAGGCTAACAAGGAAGAAAGAGAGAAGGGTAGGCTGTGAGCCATCACCCATATGGACATTATGTATGGTAAATTGAAAGAGTATAGTTACATATTGAAGAAGCTTTAGATCACAGAAAGGTTACAACTGGGGCAGGGGAGGATCTTTGGTGAGGGGTGTCAGTGATGGGGGATACATGGGAGGAAGTTCACCTGGACATACATATAAGGTATATAAATCTGTTCAGATTGTTCATGGGGCATTATCACAGTGGGTGGAGATTCACACAATAACTGAGAGAATATTGAATTTCAATCCTGGAGAGCTCTGCCACGTTCTCTAATGGAGCAGCAACTGTCCCCCAAGTGCATGGGCAGTGATTGGTGAAGGAGGATGGTCCATTGATGGGCCCTTGATATTGAAAATTATGCTTGTGAGCCTTTGCTCTTGAAATTGAAATTTAGCCTAGTGGTGCCTAAGAGTTGCCTCCTGAGAGCCTCCTTGTTGCACAAATGTGGCCTCTCTCTAAGCCTAATTATACCTGTGAGCCTTTGCTCTTGAAATTGAAACTTAGCCTAGTGTTGTGGAGTGCCTAACAGTTGCCTCCTGAGAGCCTCCTTATTGCTAAATGTGGCCTTTCTATAAGCCAAACTCAGCATATAAATGCATTACCTTCCTCCCAGCGTGTGACATGATTCCCAGGGATAAGCCTCCCTGGCACCGAGGGATTACTACCAAGCACCAACTAGCAATGCAACTTGAAAAAGACCTCCAATAAAATGGGGAAAAGGTAAAGAAAAATGAGTTTATAAAGCTAAGAGATTTAAAAGTGAGTCGGGAGGTCATCCCAGAGGTAACACTTTTGCTCATCTCAGCAGGATCTCATAGACTACCAAAGTGGATACTACCCCAAATAGTGGACTCCTGAGGGCTCTGTAGACATCCAGGTCCTATGGTCAAGGCAGATGGCTCTGGAGTTTGGTGCCTTGCCAGTGGGCCCTACTTTGGAATTTGTGCTTCTGAGAGTGACAGAGTTGGACTCAGTTACGACTTCCCTACACATAGTTCATCTGTCCCTTCTATTTGAACCTATAGTTGGTGCTGGATCTGGTAGGTGTACATCCAAGAGACCTGAATCTTTGGACTGTCCATGTTTCAGCTGTGCCCTGAGCCTCAGTGAAGTTGCAACACCCACTCTCCGGTTCATTGGACTCAGCCAGGACAACTAACAAGGAGGTGAGGATTGACAATCATCAAACCAATGAAATGAGAGTGTCTACAACTGCAAGCAAGAGAGTCCCATCCATTGGCTATATGGGATCGAAGCCCCCTCTCAATTAGAAGCGGAGTGGACATCACCATCCCAGAATTCTCAAGATTGGGAATGAACTATGGACTAGAGTGGACACTAATACTCTACTATAGACATATTGTGATTCTAGCAATGGAAGAAATTACAACACTGATGTGGAGGCAGTAGCCACTGCAGGCTCTGGGGGCAGGGAGAGGGAAAAACAGGTGTAATATGGGGGCTTTTTCGGGACTTAGGAATTGTCCTGAATGACATTGCAACAACAGATATAGGCCATTATATATCTTCCCATAGCCTGCAGAATTGTGAAGGAGAGAGTATAAACTACAATGTGAACTATGGTCCATGCTCAGTGGCAATGCCCCAGGATGCATTTATCAATTGCAATGAATGTGTCACACTAATGAAGGATGTTGTTTATGTGGGAGGTTGTGGGAGTGTGGGGAGTGGGGCAAATAAGGATCCCTATATTTTTGTGCTACATTTATTTAATCTAAGTATCTTTAAAAAATATTAAAAATAAAATAAAATAAAATCCCTTTGGCGTTTAGAAAAACAAAAACAAACAAAATAAAAACTGGGAACTGGATGTGCCTAAAGCGATTGACTCCCGCCTGCCACATGGGAGGTCCCAGGTTTGGTTCCTGGTGCCTCCTAAAGAAGACATCAATCTGGCATGTCGCGTACGCATGGCAAGCTGATGTAACAAGAGGCACAAGAAAAACATAATGAGAAGTACAACAAAGCAGGGAGAGGAGGTTCCCAGTGCCTCCTAAAGAGGACAAGCAGACAGTGAGGTGACGTGATGGGCAGGCACAGCAAGCTGACACAACAAGCTGATGCAACAAGCTGATGCAACAAGAGACACAAGAAGAAAAACACAATGAGAGACACAGCAAAGCAGGGAATAGAGGTGGCCTCCCATATCGGAGGTCCTGGGTTTGGTTCCTGGTGCCTCCTAAAGAAACAAGGAAGATAAACAGACACAGCAAGTGCAAACAATGAGGGGGTGGGAAGTAATAAATAAAATAAATCTTTAAAAAAACTGAACAGGACTGATTCTTAAATGCCAAAATCAGACTGTGTTAATAACTGAATTTGAGATGGGAGATATGGAATCTAGCCAAAAATTTGTTCAAGAATTACTGCTTAGAAGAAGAAGGATGCTAAACATATATACTTGAAGACAACTAATTAATACTCATCAATAAACTGGTAAGTAAAGAACAGTCTAACTCATCAGTTCTCAAGGTGTGGTGTCATGTTTAGGAATCTATTGCCAAATCCAAAGTCATGAAGACTTTTCCCTATGTTTTCTTCTAAGAGTGTTATGTTTTTAGCTCTCACATTTAGTACATTAATCCATTATGAGTTCATTTTTTATAAGGTGAGAGGTAAGTGTGGTGGTTTGGAGAGGTATGTACCGCAGAAAAACATGTTCTTAAATTTAATCCATTCCTGTGGGTGTGAACCCATTGTAAAGAAGACCTTTAGATGAGGTTACATCATTTAAAATGTGGCCCACCTCAGTCATGATGGGTCTTAATACTAATATTGGAATCCTTTATAAGTAGAATGAAATTAAGAGAGAATGCCACAGGAATCACCTAGAAGCTGAAATTCAATGGAACCTGGAAGAGAAGAAAGAGTCCAGAAAAGCTCCACATGTGCACTGCCATGTGACAGAGGAGTCAAGCATGAAGTCATTACCAGCTGCCAGCTCCAGAAAGTCAGACTTCAGGAAGGGAGAATTGCCTTGATGATGCCTTGATTTGGACCTTTCTTTAGCCTCAGAAACATCATCTTATAAATTCCCATTGTTTTTGCTGACCCATTGCATGGTATTTGCTTGAGAAGCCAAGGAAACAAAAAACAGTAGGAGTCTGTGAAGGTTTGAAGCTTTATGTTCCCCAGAAAAGAATGTTCTTAAAGTTAATCCATTCCTGTGGGTATTGACCCATGGTAAGTAAAATCTTTTAGTGAGTAGGTAGGTTCTTAATTTAAGATGTGGCTCACTTCATTCAGGGTGGGTCTTAATCATCTTACTGGACCTTTATTAGAGAATTAAATTCAAACAGAGAGAAAGCCATGGAAGCTAGAAACTGAAAGCAATGAAACCTGAAAAAGAAGGGAGAGACCAGATGCCATCATGTGCCTTTTCATGTGACAAAGGAGTTCTGGTTTGCTAGCAGCTAGTCTTCAGGGGGAAAGCATTGCCTGATGTTGCCTTGATGAGTACATTTTCATAGCCTAAAAACTGTAAGCTGATAAACTAATAAATTCCCATAGTTAAAAACCAATCCATTTTATGGTATCTGCTTTCAGAGGCAAAATAATCTAAAACTGTAAAACTTCATTCTTTTGCATTTGCTATCCTGTTGTCCTAGCACTTTTTGTTAAAGAGACTGTTTTCCCCCATTGAGCGTGCTTGTCTTTCCAGTCAACAATGATTTTGCCCTAGATGTATTGGTTTATTTCTGGACTGTCAATTCTATTCCACTGGCTATATATCTAGCCTTATGTGAATACCTCACTCTATTTATTATAGTATTTTGTAATAAAATTGAAATTGGGAAGTATGAGTACTCCAACTTTGTTCTTTTAAGATAATTGATATGGCTTTACGAAGCCCTTTACAATTCCACATGAATTTTAGGTTTGAATTTTCTATTTCTAAAAAAAATACTGGTGCAATTTTAATGGGGATTTCATTGAATGTAGAGATCATTTTGAGTATTTTTGCCATCTTATCAATATTAAGTCTTTCATTACATGAATATGGCACATCTTTCCATTTATTTAGGTCTTTAATTTCAGCAATGAATTGTAAATGAATGAATAAGTCTTTCACCTCTTTGGTTAAATTTATTCCTTGATATTTCCATATTTTGGGTGTTACTGTAAATGGCATTTAAAAAAAAACAACAACTTCCCATTCACATTGTTCATGCTGGCTATATAAACACAACTGACTTATGCTTGTTGATTTTGTACCCAGCAATTTTGCCAAATTTATTAGCTAAGTAGTTTTTCTAGATTCTTTAAGAATCTCCTATCATCTGTGAATACAGATAGTTTTGCTTCCTTTATTTTATTACTTTTTCTTGACTAATTACTCTGGCTAGAATTTCCAATACAATGTTGGAAGTAGTGGTGGAAGAGGGTGTCCTTGTCTTGCTCCTAAACTTAGGGGAAAATCTTTCACCTTTGACTATGAGGTTAGCTGTGGGTTTTTCATAATGCCCTTTGCCAAGTTGAAGAGGTTTCCTTCTATTCCTAGTTTCTTAGTGTTGTTTTTTTTTTTTCCTTCATGAAAGGGTGTTGTAATTTGTCAAATGTTTTATTTTCTGTCAGTTGAGATCATCATGTGTTGTTTCCCTTGTTCTATTAATGTGTTATATACATTGTTTGATTTTCCCATGTTGAACTACTTTTACATTCCTGGGATGAATCCCACTAGGCCAGGTTATATAATCTTTTTAACAAGCTACTAGATTTGATGTACTAGTTTTTTTTTGTTGTGGTTGTGGATTTTAAAATTTATATTCATATGGAATTATATTCATATATTCATTTTCTTTTTTCATGGTGTCTTTGTCTCACAATAATATCAGGTTAATCCTGGTCTCATAGAGTGAATTAGGAAGTGTTCCCTCCCCTTCAACATTTTGGAAGAGTTTGAGAATGATTAGCATTAATTCTTCTTTAAATATTTGTTCATATTCTCCAATGATCCCATCTGGTCCTGGGATTTTCTTTGTGGAGAGTTTTGCAATTACCAATTCAATTTCTTTATGTGTTATAGATCAGTTGAAATTTTCTATTACTTTTTGAGTCAGTTTAGGTAATTTATTTGTTTCTAGGAATTTGTCCATTTCATCTATATTATCTGTTTCTTTGACATACAAGTGTTCATATTACACTTACAATGTTTTGTTTCTTTAAAATCAGTAGTAAAACCCAATTTTTATTTCTGATATTAGTTTTTTGCTTTTTCTCTCTTTTACCCTTACTACTTTGCTAAAGGTTTGTCAATTTATTCGATATTTTCTAAGTACCAATTTTGGTTCCGTTGAGCCTCGCTAATGTTTTTCTATTCTTTACTTCATTTATGTCTGTTCTAAACTTAATTCTTCCTTCCTTTTGCTGGCTTTGTGTTTAGTTTGTTCTCCTTATTCTAATTCCTTAAGATGTAAAGTGAGGTTATTGATTTAAGATCTTTCTTCTTTGTTTAATGTAGGCATTTACAGCTATATATTTCTCTGTTAGTACTGCTTTATGGCATCCCATAAGTTTTTGTATTATGTTTTAGTTTCATTTATCTCTAAGTATTTTCTAATCTCCCTTGAGATTGTTTTTTTGTCTGATTCATTATTTAAGAGTGACTCATTTCCACGTATTTGTGAATTTTCCATATCTCCCTGTTATTGATTTCTAGCTTCATTCTATTGTAGTCAGAGAAGATACATTTTATGATTTCAATCTTTTTAAATTTATTGAGACTTGTTTTGTGGCCTAACATGTGTTCTATTTCAGAATATGACCAAGGTGCACTTGAGCAGAATATGCATTCCACTTTTGTTGGTTCAAGTATTCTATATATGTCTGTTCATAATTGGTTTATACTGTTTCTTGTGTTCTCTATTTCCTTATATATTTTCTGTGTTGATGTTCTATCTGTTATGGAAATTAGAGTATTGAAGTCTCCAACTACTATTATAGAACTATTTCTACCTTCAATTCTGTCAATGTTTGCTTTATGTATTTGGGAGCTCTGTTGTTTGGTGTGTATATGTTTATTATTGCTATTTTTTCTTGATGAATTGACCCTTTTATCAATATATAATGATCTCCTTTGGCTCTTATCAAACTTTTGACTTAAAATTTATTTTGTTTAATATTTGTGTAGCCATTTCTGTTCTCTTTGGTTACTATTTTGAAGTTACAGTTTTTTTTCTTTCATTTTCAAACTATTTGTGTCCTTGATCTACATTGAATATCTTATAGATAACATTTAGTGGATCATTTTTTTTTTTCATTCTGCTAATCTCTGCCTTTTGATTGGAGAGTTTAATCCATTTATTTTTAAGTAGTTACTGATAAGTAAGTACTTACTTGTGCTGTTTTATTTGTTTTCTTCATGAGTTATACCTTCTGGATCCTCAATTCCTCCATTACTGCCTTCTTTTATGTATACTTGATTTTTTTTGAAGTATAATCTTTGGATTTTCTTATTTTCTTTTGTGCATTTTTTTTTAGATTTTTCTTAGTGGTTACTTTTTAGTTTGCTTAGCTGTGCAAAGCAGATACCAAAAAAATGTTGGCTTTAACAATGGGAATTTATGCGCTTACAGGTAGAATCTGGGGAAATGTCCAAATCAAGGTAATGCTTTCTTCCTGAAGATTGGCTACTGTTGCCCTTTGGCTCCTCTGTCACATAGCAAGGCACATGGCAGCATCTGTTTGTCTCTCCCTTCTCTTCCTGGTCTTAATGCTTTTAGCTTCTGGCTTATGTGGCTTTCTCTCTTTGTCTGATTTTCCTTCTCTTATAAAGGACTCCAGTAAGAGGATTAAGACCCATGCTGATTGAGTTGGGTCACACCTTAACTTAAGTAGCCTCACCAAAGGATCCTACTTACAATGGTTTTACCCTCACTGGAATGGAATAGCTTTAAGAGCATGATTTTCTAGCATACATATATTTCTAAACCACTGCAGTTACTATGGTGATTTTAATTAACATTCCAAGTTTATAACAATCTAGCTTGAACTGATGACTACTTAGCCTTAGCCTCAGCAGCATACAGAATCTTTGCTCCTATACACCTCAGCCCCAACTCTTTGTGTTGTTATTGTCAGAAATTACATTTTTACACATTTTTCCATTAACTTAGATTTTTAATACATATAAAAATTATATGTATATAAAATGAATTATGCCCCAAAAATACAATATTTATATTATATTTTTATATTTATAAATTTACCGATACAATTACCTTTATTATAATAATTTCTTTCTCTGACCTCAAGTTACTGTCTAGTGCCATTTTATTAAGCTCCAAAGCTGGACCTTTGGGGATAACCAGAGAAAAAACTTTAACACAAGAGTTAGGCAGGACTTGCATTTGCTATGTCTGCAGACAAGAGCCAATGTGGGTCTAAAGTGACTCAGACCTTACTCCCTTTGCTGCAGTTTTACTCTTGCTTAAGTACCTAAGTTACTAGTTAGCATTTGTTTTGATTATGCATTAGTTTTTATGCATATGGATGAACACACATAACTAGTTATATAATTGTATGATTAGTGTGTTCAGGAAATCATGCTTGCACATACATTGCAAGATCAAAAATGGGGCAGATGACTCCACCCTTGGGTGGAAATTTTACTACGTTAATTAAGCAAGTTGAAGTGAGGACAGTAAAGGGCTTCTTCTGTGCAGGTCTGGCCAACAGGTTGAAGCTGGTCTTCATACTTCATTGCTTCAACAGGATATTCTTGGAATTTGGCACCTAGAATGGGTTGAATCTCATGACCTTCTAATTTACATAAAATTCTTTCCTTTGTATCCTAGAAACAGAGAGAAACAAGTTACTTTCAGGTATTCAGTCATCCTACATCCATCGCTTTCATTTCAACCTGAAGTACTCCCTTTAAAGCAATTTTTGTAGGGCGGTTCTACTAGTACAAACTCTTTTATTTTGTTTATCTGAAAATGCCATAATTTGTCCTTCATTTTTGAAGGATAATATTGCAGGATATAGAATTCTTAGCTGCAGGTTATTTATTTTTTCAGGACCTTTAAAATGTCAACCTACTCCTTTCTGGACCCCATGGTTTCTAATGAAAAATCATTCATTAATCTGATTGTTTCTCTCTTGCTGCTTTCAAGATGCTCTCTTTGTCTTTTGATAATGTGATAATAATATGTGTTGGTGTCAATTTCTTATCATTTATCTTTTTTGGTTTTCATTGAGCTTCTTGAATGTGTAAATTCATGACATTAATCAAGTTTTGGGAATTTTGGCCACCATTTCTTCCAATATTTTTTATACCTATTTCTATCTCTCCTTTAGGGATTACCATTGAGTATTTTGTAAGTTTTTAACCAAGTCTCCTAGGTTCTGTCCATTTTTTCTCATTCTTTTTATGTCTGTTCCTCAAACTTGATAATTTAAATTAACCTGTCTTCAAGTTCTCTGATTTTTTCATTCTGCCTACTCAAATCTGCTATTGAAAATTTTAAAATTTTTCATTTCAATTGTACTTTTCAGCTACAAAATTTCAGTTTGGTTCCTTCTTATAACTTCCTTCTTTATATTGTTATTCTATATTTGTTAATACATTATCTTCTTGAAAAATTTTTTAGCTCTTTGAGCATATTTAAGACAATTGATTTGACATCACTGTCTACTAAGTCTGTTCTTCCTTAGGGAGAGTTTCTGTTACTTTATTCTATAAATGGGCCAAAGCTTCTTATTTCTTTGCATTCTTCATAAGTTTCTTCTTGAAAGCTGAACATTTTGAATATTATAATATTATAACTCTGGAAATCAGATACTCCCCCTCCTTCAGAGTTTGTCTTGTTGCTTCCTGTGGGAAGTAGCTATTTATTTAGTACTCAACTACTCTTGTAAAGTCTTTATTGTTTTTCAGGTATTGTCTCTGAAGTCTGTTCATTTATTTGTGCTCAGATAGTGTTTTGATTGTCAGGAGCAAAAAGAAACAAAAAGAGAAAGAAAGAAGGAAGAAAGAAATAAAACTCTCCTAATCTTTGCTGATTGGCTGTTGCCTTCAAATTTTAGTCAGGTTATTTATGATTATAAATGATTATAGGTTATTTATGACTTAAGATTTTACTTCTTGCTTACCCTCAGCCTAGAGATCAGTCAGAGGTGAAATCTTAAGGTCTTCTTTTTTTTTCTTTAAAGTATTTTTATTTTTCCTAAAAGATATTTAGATTACATAAAATGTTACATAAAAAAATATAAGGGATTGCCATATTCCCCACTCACCACACATCCCACTTTCCCCCACATTAACAACTTCTTTCATTTTTGTGGTACATTCATTGCAATTGATGAACACATTTTGAAGAATTGCCACTAAGAATGGATTATAGTTTACATTGTAGTTTACACTCTCTCCCACTCAATTCTGTAGGTTATGACAGGATATATAATGGCCTATATCTGTCATTGCAATGTCTTTCAGGACAATTTCAAATCCCAAAAGTGCCCCTATATTACAATTCTTTCCCCCTCTTTCTGCCTTCAGCACCTCCAATGGCCACTGTCTCCATATCAATGATATAATTTCTTCCATTGTTATAATCACAATAAGTCTACAGTAGAATACCAGTAAGTCCACTCTAGTCCATATTTTATTCCTTGATCCTGAGTATTCTGAGATGGTGATGCCTACTCCACCTCTAATTGAGAGGGGGCTTCGATCCCATACTGCTGATGGATGGGACTCTTTTGCTTGCAGTTGTAGACTCTCAGTTCCTTGGTATATTTGTTGTCCATCTTTACCTCTTGTTAGTTGTCCTGGGTGAGTCCAATGAACTGGAGAGTAGATGCTGCAACTCTGCTGAGACTCAGGGCTCAGCTGGCACATGGACAGCCCAAAGATTCAAGTCTTTTGGGCATACACCTACCAACTCCAGCGCCAACTATAGGTTCAAATAGAAGGGACAGAAGAGGTATGTGTAGAGAAAACACAACTCAGTCCAACTCTGTCACTCTCCAAAGTAGGGCTCACTGGCAAGGCATTAAGGTCTTCCTAAGTATATGCTGATCATAGGTTCTACCTTGTGGATGCATTTGGATTTCTAAATTCCCAGTATACATGGATTCTTCTGAATACACTAAATTCCCAAAGAAACATTCTCCCAAGGTTTTCCTCCCAGGATTTTAGAACACTATTATTTATCTCAACTGTAATCTTTTGTTTCAGGCAACTGGGTTGTTAGTCTTACAATGTTTTCAAGAAATTCCTGCCACTTTTCTGTCCAGAATGAGTGCTGAGTTAGGCAAAACAAAGTCAAGACCCTTATATCAGTCCTTCAGATAGACTTCAGACAAATTAGAAAAGACCAACACAATTCTTTGAGAATAAGGTCTGTTCTTTTCCCTCTGGATACAGGGACTAGAGACCCACATTGGGAATATGAAATGCCTATCTTCAAGGTCATTTGCAAAAGCAGGGTAGGGTGATATTGGCAAAAATGCCAAAAAGATCTACTACCATTTTAGTTGCTGTAACTCGGTTTTCCAGCATTCTCAAAAAAGTTGATTCTGACAATTTTTGTTTGATTCTTCAGTGTGTTTTTGGAAGGACAGGTTCTTGGAGCTATGTACTGTGCTGCTTTCATTGATATCTCATGTATGCAATAAAGCTTTCTAGAGATTATATGGCATATCATAATGTCATCAATCTGATCCATCATATGAAACAACTCATTCAGAGTTAAAGGAAAAGGAATTGAGTATTTGAAATATGGACACAATGAACTCTTTAAAAGCCAATATTTGTTTATTAAAACTTTTCAAACTAATGATAAAAAAATTCATTGAGCTAACTTATAGACTATGATATTATAGTCCATTAGCTGGAGAAGCACACACGACACCTGAGAAAATAATAATGCTGTACACATTTGACATTATTGAATGGCTGCTTAATAAAAAGTAAGCAAAGAAAATAGGACATTGCCACTGTTCAACAATACAGTAAATTATGAATTAATTATTTGTCTAAAAACATAATCACTGCACTAGAAACTTATCTGCAGAATTATACTTTTGACTTTATAATGGACAGATCTACATGTGTGATTGGATTTACTGTTATTCTTGCATCCAACTGATATCAGCACCAACTAGTCATGGAAGAGCTTTTATGTGACTATTTGGTAACAAAAATTAGTGGTACTGAAACATTCAAATATTGAATAGTTTTTTAAACTCCTGATACTTCTTGGAGCAACTTGCACTGTTGGCACAAAAACAATGGTGGATAAAACTACTGATACTTTGGTGTAAACCAAAATAGTGGCACCAAATTTTATTAGTTGTCATTGTGAGTGAATTATATTTACTCACAGTGAATATAAATATCAGTTTCACTTAAGAAGTCCCTGATAAAGATGTAAAAATTATTAATCTTATTAGATTTTGACCCTTGAGTCCACTTTTTATAATATGCTCTGATGAAATGGAAATGGCACATAAAAGATGTTTGTTATGTACTGAAGTGCAATGATTACTTTGAAGAAAAATATTTCTGATAATATTTGAGTTAAGAGCTGAACATGTCAGATTGTTCATGAAGCAAAATTTTGCTTGAAACAACTAATAGCAAAGCTATGGTCTTTCAACCTAGGTTATTTGGCAGATATTTTCTTGAAAATGAGCATATTGGGCCTGCCACTTCAAGGAAAATAACTGGTAGCATTTGTTGCCAATGACAGAATTTGAACTTTAAAGAAAAATTAGAATTTTAGAAAACATGTGTCTTCCACTGTGAGCTTGACACCTTCCCAATACTTGAAAAGCTTTTATGATAAGATTGGTGGTGATATTAATAAATTTAATTTCTTGACATAACAATACTTAGATATTTTGCAGCTTTCAGTGAATCAATATTTTTAAATGACCAATGCATGCAGCTACTAAATCATGCATAGCCAAAACATCCATTCAAAGGGCATAATAAACAAGTAGACTTTCACATAGTTTGAAAAGTTCATTGCCATCATTTCAGAGTCCACTAATTTTTAAGTAACTAATTTTTAAGGAAAAACCACTTGTCAAATTTGATTTAATAAGAGAGAAGATTGCAACTTATTAATTACAGAAACAGAGGTGAGATGCCAGCTATTGTCTCTTAAGCCAGATGTGGAAAAATTTTGTAAGTTGTAAAACAATGACACTTGCCTCACTGCTTTTGCATTAAAAACATGATATTTATGCTAACATGCTATGGGTGCATTATTTTTATTTTAAATGAATAAATATTTAATTTTAGTCTTAATTTCTAATATATTATATATCCACTCAGAACCTACAAAAACAAAACCTACAAAACAAAAAATCTTTGGTGTATTCAATAATTTGTGTAATACAATTTTTATTTTGAAATAATTTTAGATTTAGAGAAGTGCTGCAGTCATAGTACAGAGAAATTCTATATATCTTTCACCCTATTTCCTCTAATGTTAACATCTTCTAACTATGGAATATTCATCAAAACTAAGGGATTAACCTTGGTACATTATTGTTAACTAAACTACAAACTTTATACAGATTTCACCAGTTTTCCCTCTGATGTCTTTTTATACTACAGGATCTAATCTAATATACTACATTACATTTAGTGGTATTCTTACTTACAAGTCATTTCCTTCTTCCCCTACCTCCCTCTCTTCCTTCCTTACTTTTGTCAGTTTTGAAGGCACTCACTTGGTATTTTGTAAAATTTTCCTCAATTTAAGTTTCTCTAATTTTGTTTCTAATTATTATACAGGGGTTATTAGATTTGGAGAAATATAGCACAGAAATGAAATGCCTTTCTCACCACATCAAATCAGGAAGTCAATATGACTGATCACTAATGATGCTAACTTTGATCACTTGTTTAATGTCTACCTTTAGCTGTAAAATTTCTATTTTTTCCTCTCCATACTCTGTTTTTTGGAAGTACGTTAACACAGTCATTATGTCCACACTCAAGGGACAGGAGGTTAAAATCCATCTCCTGGGGGGAGGGAAGCATTTTAACTGAATGAAAAAATAAATATTTTAAGAATATTTTAATTCTAATTTCTAATATATTTCATATCCATATATAAAACCCCATAAACAAAAGTTCTTTAGTGTCCTTAATCATTTTTAAGTGTGTAAATGAATCCTAAAACCAAAAAGTTTCAGTGCCATTGGTCTATTGAACAATTACTATGCCCTTATGTTATCCAATTTGCTCTGCAGTTATATATTTGGTGATATGATACTTCATTGTTGTATAGTTCCTTCTTTTAATTGCATCTCCATGTCAACCTCATTCAACTCTTTAATGGTTCAATTATTCTTGTTCCTTTTGTTCCCCGGTTTTAGATGAGGAAATAGTCTCAGAATTTCTGACTCAGCTAATCTTACCTAGAGACTTTCTTCTTCTTACTCCTACACTAGTTTCTTCATTATATTACATGCATTTTTTTGTTGTATCAGTATTCATTTCAATGGGACTAAAGATGCATGCTTTAAAGTTTTTGTGAGAAACACTAAAAGAGAACAGCATCATGTTACACGGAAGCCACTTAAGGATTTTTAAGATGAGAAACAGTATGATTTTAAAAGAAAAGTGATCTTGTTCAAACTACATATAAAAGCTCAACCCTGATAATATTTTAGCCATCACTGTAAGTGTGGGGATGCTATAGTTTATAAAAAGAGAGTGGTTCCCTCAAAGAAATGAAAACAATCTTAAAATTTATTTATGATTAAGGTGTTTAAAATAATTGGAACAACTCTGGCCTCATCCAACTTGTTAAGCTTTAGAAACACCATTATAATATCTTAAATTAGACATATTTTCTAATAAGGAACATTTATTGAAACACTATTAAATTCTCTCACTAGTTTCAAAGCCAAAATAATCCATTCTTTCAGAACCTTAATGTACATGAATAGAAATGCCCTATTAGAAAAATGTTAACACCAGTGTTTCTTTAAGTGGTATAATGGTGGAGACATGAGCTTTCATGTTTTGAAGGTATGCAGTTTCCATGTGCAGTTGAAAACATTGACTGGTCTGTACTCCACAGTGGTCAGAATCATCTTCTTAAAAAAATACACTCTTGGAATCCCACCTCCACCCTATTGAATCAGAATCTCCATGGGTGTGACTTTAAAATCTGAATTTTAAATATTCACAGCAGATGATTTGAATTCATCTTAAAACATTATCATCACTATGCTAGAAGAAACCACCAGATAGTTCTTTGCTTCAAGAAGTCATTTTGGTTTTGTAGAAAGTTTCACTTACTATGTGCTCTCACCGAGAATAGTCTAGGTCTTTGGGGCTAACGGATTTTGAGTAGGACATGAAAACAACCTAGTCTAGGATCAAATACTAGCATACTTCAAAAAGCAGATTAGAGTAAATACTTAAGAGAACAAGTTCTTGAAGGCTATCAGGAATTTAAAAGATTTAAAAAAGATTCTTGAGCCAGGGTAAACCCACCTTTTGATTCATATGAATAACTGAGGGCATCCTGGGGCCTTGTGTCCACTAATGAGTTCCATTAATCTTAAATGTCTAGTCCGCTAACCCTTTTATTTGATGGGTAACTCCATAGTTTTATAGAAAAAAAATAATCCCTTATGGTATTTGAGGCATATGTTTTGGGGAATCTTAGGAAAACTAAGGAGAATAAACCTAGTAAAAGAGTGGGTAATTTCAGGAATGATTACACAAAAGGTATTTTCTACTATTGTTCAAATCCAATAGTTAAACTCAATTGGTATTCAGTATTCAGGTTTTTTTCCCAGGAATATAAGAGGAAACTGTATTTATACATTATGAAACTGAAATACAGTTTAGATTAAATCCAGCTCTAATAAGTTTCCATTGCAAATTACCAAAGGATTTTAAATTAAATTGTTAATGTGTCTCTCTGCTTTCAGTGGTGAATGCCCTAATCTTCTAGGGGCCTGGGATGGAGGGCACATGTGGACATGTTTTTTGTAGAAACTTTTCTCTGGGTTTAATTTGCACTGCATACAATGAGTCCACTCTTATTATGTTTTTCCTGGGAGAGCTGAAACTAAATTGTAGCAATGTGTTTAGAGGAAAACATATTTAAACTATTTGTGTGAAGATAAATAATGATTATGTGGCCAATTTTAAATGTGAGCTATTTCACATTGGCATAGGTGTTTTTATTTCTTTATGGTTAATTGGAGAAAATTGACCATATTTGAAATATTTCATCCTGCATTTTTAATTTCTGATGGAAGTCTGAAGTGCCTTCTGAGAATACCATTTTTAAAAAAAAATTCCCCTTTGAAAGGTATTGGATTATCAATTGCATTCATATTAGCTGTTGATGAATTCTTTGGTTCTTGTTCATTAGAGTTTTTGATGATCAGAATGCATTAGAATATTTGCTTATGAGAATACATCAAATCTGCTTGATTTTTAAAAAATATTCAACCTATATGATCACTTACATTATAGTATGTTAAAAAAACTGATGTGTGGGATAGAAAGATGAATAAGATAAATTCCTCTAGCTTCAAGTAGCTTATGTGCAACTGGCTGGATAACACCTGTTCTCAAATAAGTGTAAGGCAATTGGATCTGGAAAAATGTCCTAATAAGAATAGAGAACTAAAATTGTGAATGTTCTAAAGGATGAAGCAGGGTTGACTGTCAGAGAAGTGATGATGCAGCTTTCTTTGATTAAGTTATAATGGTATGAAATTTCCTGAGGGACTTTCTTCTTCATTTTGTAAAACTTATAGTTTAAGCAAATGCTTGAATGAAAGCATTAAGAAACTAGAGGAAAGAAAAAGGGAATGATGAGTTTAACACTTAGGTAATGGTAGAACTGATTTGGTTCTGAAGACTATACTCTCTTCACCAAGGTCATATAGAACCAATTCTCTATTTCATATTTAAAAAACAGAATTTAGAATCTACTTGGCACAGGAAGTACACCAGTCTTAATTTAGTTTTCAATCTAGAACTTCCAGAAACTGCATTCTGTCTGTTTTTGTATGAACCCTTAGGAAAAGTACTAAAAAAAAAAAAAAAAAAAAAAAAGTGTTAAGGTGCTAAGAAACCCTACTGATTTAGCCGTCATGCCTAAAAATTATCTTTCTATTCTCTTCTATCATAGTTATAATCCTTTGCATTAAAGGTAATATTCATTTTGATATTTCAGTTTCAACAGGATAATGAAGGCATTATTTGAATAAAAACTACCATTATGGAAAAGAATGTACTTGAGCACAGAACAATCAACCAAAATACTTTTCTTCTTCCATCATTTAAGAAAGATAACTTAGTAAAGAAAGTTGTATATAACACACAAATCTGTCATCAGTGGAGTTGACTCCTAATCCCCACTCTATAGAGGATGTAACCAGTAGGAATATATCCAAGGATTCTTTTGTATAACGTTGACAAGAATTCTTGTGGAGCAAGAGAAGAGAGTGAAATTATGGTATTTTGTAGCCAAGACTACTCTCAGGGCCAAAAAGAAGTGATCCCAGGACTTATTTTGGTTAGTAGGGTCAGAATCAATTCCAGAAAGTTTAAAAATCTGTATCAAAATAACTTTTGACACAATTTGATAATGTTAGCCTGTGTCTGAAGTACTTCCCACAGTATAATAGTGAATCTTAAAATATTTTCTTATTTCTCATTACACAAACCCAATTTTTTTCATCAAGGTACACCTA